>LPNX010310293.1:316825-328432 GCA_001517045.1 Pseudotsuga menziesii | reverse complement strand
CCTTCATGGTAGCCATCTGTGGATGAGAAAATCAGCCAACCTTTGAAAGGCTTTGGCATGATTGCATACAAGAAGAAGAAAGGAACACTGACTAGGTAATCAAGTAGGATAACCTTGCACTTGTAGCAAAGACCAAAAGGTTCAAGAAACCTTTTTCTCAGCAAAAGAAAGGGAAGAAACCTCAGGGTAAGTTTTCTGACATGTCTAAGATTGAATGTTATACTTGTCAGAAGTTTGGACATTATGCTAGAGACTGTAGGCAGGTTATGAAGAAACCCAAGAGAAGGTTTCAGGTATCTGCTGCAGAAGCATAGGAGGAAGAAGATGAAGAACCAAAGAAGAAGAAGAAAACCAAGACTAATAAAACTGATGAGCCTAGAAGAGAGTACTATTTGATTTCTGCTCTAACTGGTTCTTTCTCAGCTTGCTCCATTTCTTGGTTGGTGGACAGTGGTGCCTCCAGGAACATGGTAGGTAACCGTGGTACCCTCATCGGTTACAGAAAGAAAAAGATCACCACTTAGGTAGAACTTGGAGATGACTCCACTTACCAGATTGAAGGAGTTAGCTCAACTTCACTTCAACTTGACTCAGGTACGGTTCTTCATGTTGATGATATTCTTTATGTTCCTGGTTTAAAGAAAAATATTTTATATGTTGCTGGTTTAGAAGAAAAGGGCCACAGAGTCCTCTTTATGGACAAGAAGGTCTTTTTATGGGCAACAGACACAGATCTAGACTCAACAGCTCAGATTGGGGTTCGAGAGGGAAACCTCTACAAGGCCTCCAAAGTTTCCACTCATGCTTTAGTACATCACACAGTTGATCCATGTGAACTTTGGCATAAAAGGTTTGGACACCTTCACTACAAAACTCTCCTAGGATTGCAGAAGATGGTCAACAAGTATGCCATAAGTTTCTCCAAAACATGAAGGAATTTGTAAAGGATGTGCTCTAGGTAAGAACACTAAGAAATCCTTTTTTAGAAGCTAGAGTAGATCTAAAAGCATTTTGGATTTGATTCATTCTGACATTTGTGGGCCCATGTCTTCACCCTCCTTGAGTGGGTGTTTATATTATGTCTTGTTTATTGATGACTACTCTCGGAAGTCTTGGATTTACTTCCTTAAGGCCAAAAGTGAAACCTTTGACAGGTTCAAAGAGTTCAAGACACTGATTGAAAATCAAACTGGCAGGCACATCCGTATCTTGAGATCAGATAACGGAGGTGAGTATGAATCTAATGAGTTTGATGATTTTTGTCGAGAAGCAAGAATCAAGAAAGAGCTGACAGTGCCTTACAACCCCCAGTAGAATGGGGTTGCAGAAAGGAAGAATAGAATGATCTGTGAGGTTGCTAAAGCCATGATCATTGATCTAGATCTTCCTGTCTTTGTGGGCTGAAGCTATCGGAACTGCAGTATAAATTCAGAACAGAAGCCCACATGCTATATTGGGTGAGAAGACTATCGAAGAAGTCTTCACCAAGAAGAAACCTGCAGTTGATCACATGAGGATATTTGGTACTCTTGTGTATGTTCATGTGCCAAAAGAAAAGATGGCTCTCTCTAGAAAGAAAGGTATCTTTGTTGGGTACAGTGATTGCTCGAAGGCTTATCGAGTATATATACCTAGACAGAGGTACATTGAGGTCAGCAGAGATGTGATCTTCCATGAGGAAGCAGTGTTTCGTAAAACACTAGAGCTTTCACCGAAATATGCAGTTAATCCACTTGAGTTTCCATATCCAGAAATTCAGAGAGAGTAAGAGGAATTTGATTATCAAATTCCAAATTTTCCTGAGAACATTGAAAGTCCACTAGAAGAAGTGTTGGAAGTTCCTCCTACCAAGAGGATACCTGCTTGGTACCGAGAGACGGTACAAGAAGCCGAGAAGCATAAAGCTCCTCCCGAGACTTTTAGATAAAGCATAAGACCACATAAGTACTCCGAACTTATAAGTCATCTTATCAGTTCAGAACCTTCATCATACGAAGATGCAGCGAGTAAACAGGCATGGGTTGATGCCATGATTGAAGAGTATAAGTCAATCATGAAGAATGATGTTTGGGAAGTTGTTCCTAGACCTGCAAGAAAGTCAATAGTGACTTCCAGATGGCTTTATAAGATCAAGCATGCTGTAGATGGCAGTTTGGAGAAGTACAAAGCTAGATTCGTAGCTCATGGCTTCACTCAGAAAGAACGCATTTACTATACGAGACATTTTCTCCTGTTGTCAGGTACACTACCATCAGAACCATTATTTCACTTGCTGCAGTTTTCATATGGAAGTTACATCAGATGGATGTAAAGACATCCTTTCTCAATGGTAAGATTGAGGAAGAAGTTTATATTGAACAACCTGAAGGCTTTGTTACTCATGGGAAGAAGACCCATGTATATAAACTGAAGAAAGCGTTGTATGGACTCAAACAAACTTCGAGAATCTGGTATGCCATGATGGATGGATTTCTCTATAGTTTGGGGTTTTCCAAAAGTACAGTTGATTCTAACTTGTACTTTAAAGTTGTTCATAATCATGTCTTGATACTTGTTCTATATGTAGATGACTTGTTTCTTACAGGTGACGAACAGTTGATAGATCAGTGTAAGAGGGAGCTTACCTCTGAATTTGAGATGAAAGATCTCGGAATGATGCATTACTTCCTTGGCTTAGAATTCTGGCAAAAGCCAGGTGAGATCTTTTTGATGCAAGGAAAGTATGCAGTAGATATCTTGCAGAGATTTGGGATGCAGGACTGCAAGTCCATGAGCGTACCAATGACTACCAACTTGACAAAGTTACGGGATTGAACCTCTAGTTCACAAAGTGTGGACTCTACTCTATATAGACAGCTCATTGGTTCCTTGATGTATCTCGTGCATACAAGACACGACATCTGCTACACAGTGAATGCACTGAGTCAGTTCATGTCAGATCCAAAGCACATACACTTGGTAGCTGCTAAACATGTACTCAAGTATGTGCGAGGTACTATCACTTATGGGCTCAGGTATACTTCCAACAGTGGAGTATTGTTATGTGGAACAACCAGATAGATTAATTAGCGGGGAAATGTGAGTTGCAAAATTTTATTAAGTAAATTGATTAAAACCCTTTGACAGGGAGCGCTCTTGACTTTGTCTTATGACAAAAGTTCAAGAGACTTAGTTAAACTATATGCTTGATGCAAGGATATGCAGTGAGAATGCTCTCCAATAGAGAGTGCTCTTGACTTGGATTACGACAAGTTCAAGAGACTTTAGAGATTAATTAATTAACTTACAAAAATGTAAAAAAGACTAATCTACCTAAGAATCTCTTTCAGGTTTTTAGGCCCTAATTGGGAGAGCATGGGGATAAGTGAAAAACGAAATAAAAGACAACTCTCCGATGGAGAGCACTCTTGATCCACAAAGTGAGATTCAAGAGATTTCTACTTTAAACAGTTGATTTACTTATTGAAAGATAAAAATTTAAAAGATGAAGTAATCAACTTATTAATGAAACAAAATGGGCTAATCTAGCAATTAGTATTCTAAGAAAAACAATGAGATTATTCTAAGCAAAAGCACATCTAATCTAAGCACATAAAAATAAGAACACCACAAACCTCCTCAAATGGGGGAGGTTGAGAGTGGGGACTTAAAAACCCCACTCAAACAAAAAGATAAACTTTATTGAGATTTACAATTTGCCTTGGGAATTCAACTCTTGAAAGACCTTTTTTGGAATAAAGCTAGAAGACTAACATGAAACTTTTTTAATGGATTTTATGTAAAAAGGAGAGTGATTTATCTTTTTTGTTGAGAACATTTTCTTCAAACTTGCAAAGAGGGAAAAAGAAGAAGATAGAAAGGAGCAAAAAGAGGGCAAACGAGGGTTGAAACAAAAGAGGAAAAGAGGGGAAAAAGAGAGAAACAAAAACAGGAAATTGGGTGCAAAAGATGGGAAGAATAGGGCAGCGAACTAAACAATCAATGAGCTGCAAAAAATGGTAAAAACGGGGCAGCAACTTAAGAGGAAAATGGCTGTAATAAAAATGAAAAAAGAGGGCAGTGAAGAAAACAAAGAAGAAAATCACACAATAAGGCAGAAGGAGGCCAAATCCAACCTAGAAGAAGAGGAAAAAAATCAATCAACAATCAACCAAAGGTGGGATCAACCTTCGAACAAGGTGACCACTAGGAGCACTAGTCCCGAAACCGTCCAGTCTAGTTGGATGTACACAAGGATGCTAGTGGGGAAAGAGAAGTAGCCACAAAATTATGTGGCACTTGGGATCAAATCCCAAGCTTACTTTTTAAGGTCAAAACGAACATATGACACATAGAAATATTGAGAAAGGAGAAATTTAGATTTAAATTGAGAAAAGTAACCAGAAAGAACTTCTTTTACTTGATGGATGAGGCAAAGAAACTTATGCTTCTCGATTTTTTCTGAAAGAGAATGACTCATTGTTGAACCTGCAGAATGAATGTTAACCATAAAAAAGCCCTTGTATATCGGACGATACTTGAAAGCACACAATCTTCAAGAGAAAAGCATAGATTATACAAAATAGTGCTAGATTGTTAGCCTTCAAAATTTATACAACCAAATGCTTAAGAATCCAAAAAGAAGGGAGCAAAGAAAGGTATCACCTCACACGGTGAATCATGACCAACATAGAGATTCCGCTTTGACCTCCAAAGTCATCAACTTTATTAAATCTTAAGCAAAATATTACAATAGAAATTCTCCAGAGCTTTTATGCCAAAAATCCGATCCCAATAGAGCTAAAAAAGCCTCTATTTATACAATGAGAGAGTGCTAAAACCCTAAAACCAAAAACCCAAACCTAACTGGCTCGGCACATAACTGAGAGCCCAGACCTGAGAACAAGTTGGTGTGAGTGAGGGGTGGCATCCACCTAGGCAAGGCGCCCCCACTCCCAACCCTAAACATCCAAATCCAACCATCAGGATAGCTACACGTGTGAGGGCGCAAGGCTTCAATGAGGAGGGACGTGAGCACTGTGAGGAGGCGTGAGAGCTTGAAGAGGTGAGGAGTGGTAATGATAGGTGCCAAAACCCTTAGGGTTTGCACCAAACACTATCTGCATTTATTTCCCTGCTTCGTAATGATCACCAAACCAATGATTGCTCTTCACATCACCAAATTCATGAGTTTAGCTGGAGATGACAAGTCTGCTAACTGAACGTACCTTTAATGCTCTCCGATTGTTGACTGAAGAGGATTTGTGTCGAGTTGAATCATCATAAATGCCCAATGCCATGTCATTTAGCCTTTTATTTTATTCAATTTGGTTAATTATGGAGAGTTTTTTGATTTTCTCCAATATATTCATTTTTAATATTTTAATTAATAATTTCTCCGTAAATTGCTTTTTTGAGAAATTATTAATTATGAGGCTGAATGAACTTCTGAAACTTGGAGATAGTTGGCTGGTTGATCAAGAATGATTTTTGGCTTAAGGTTAGAGCCTTCAATCACTGAAATCAGACCCCAAATGGCTGACTTATTACAATTTGAATTTTTCAATTTAATTTATGGAAAAATTTAATTAAAAGCTTAGGAAAAATTAAAAAATAATTAAAATCCTAAATCCAACGCATCCGGTAAAAATTTTTCAAATTTTTTTCTGGGGGTCCTGGTGACTTAGGACATGACCATGATCTATTCTACTAGTGTCTAATAGGTTCATACACTTCAGTTGGGCTCTAATAACCCCCCAAGGCCCAAATTTCAAAATCGGGCATTCCAGCTTTTGAGGAAGCGGGAGAAAACCTCGTCAATTATACTCGGCTATAGGCAAAGCATAATTGACAAGAGCAAAAAACTCCCTGGAATACCTTAGTTGAAATTCTACGTCTTAGGGGACCGAACCACTCAAACCCCTACTAGCACACTTTATTACAAACCCTACAGGGCCATGGTCATAATTATTTAAAATAAAAACCGACTAGCCAAAACTGGCTAGGCACAACGGGTAGATCATCCGATGCACTGGAACACAAACATGTATCATGTTTGTCAAATGGCGGCTCCTCAGCTAATCCAACTATGGTACAAATAAGTGGATAACATCTGACTCCAATTGCGGGACGTGTGCTCGATCTAGTCTCTTATGCAAGGAGAGCATACGAGAACACCAGAATCTCTGGTTTCCATATCCTGTAAAAACATCTCAACTTGACAAGAAAACCTTAGTAGCACAAGTTTTATGAGAAAGAGCCAATGATCCAAAAGTTGCTTTATTTAAAGGAATGACAAAACTTTACTCTAAAAATTATTTATTTCTAAGTACATAAAGAAAATGCTAAAGTAAACGCTCACTTTAAGGAGCCTATTTTCCTACTCTTAGCATGATACAAAAACGGTTAGGTGTAATCATAAATCTAAAGTCACTTTTTGATAAATTTAAGTGGGTGAGTGAAATTAACATTTTTATATGAAAATGTGTGCAATTAATTTCAGCCATTGATCTCATTCATTCTCAGCCATTGGATTGAGATCTCTTCACCTACCTAGGGTTATAGACAAAAAGCAAGGAAAAGGTTTTCATATTCATTCTTGTGAGAAGAAAACAAGAGAGAGCTGAAGGAGAGCTAGGGCACAAATTTCGAGACAGAGCTGGAAGTGATTTTCAGTGGGCATGATTTCCAAGACAATAAATTGTTGGCACAATTTTCGAGGTGGAGTACGGCCTTATTTATTGCAGGCACGAAAATTAGGACAAAGTACGGATTGCATTTATTGTGCATAGAAATCGAGGAGCTGTATGGTCGCATTTATTGCAGTCCGTACTATATGGACCCAACACAGTTTTCGAGGGCAGAGTTGGGCATGAATTTCGAGGAAGGTACAGACACGCATTTCGAGGTAGCAGACAACATTTTCCAAGCACACTTTTCGAGGTGTACGACAACATTTAATGTTGTCCGTATTGTATGGATTTTCTACTAGTGTGGGCACGTAAATTGAGGTCTGAATATTTATTATTCAGCACATAAATCGAGGCTAAAGTGACTGCTGAATTGGCATAGTTTTCGAGGAAGAAACATTGCACAAAAATCAAGGCATCTCTTGCACGTAAAACGAGACAGTATGCTGGTTGAGATAAGTTTGATTTTGATTGGAAAAATGAATGATTGATTTTTCCAGAAGCTTAATAAAAACTCTCACTCTCTCTGATTGGTTTTCCCCTAATGGGTTTTTTCAAGGGCCATTGGCCAAAAATACTAGTGTTTTGTGTGTTGAATGGCGTGTTGATATTTTATTTACTGTCATTGAAAAATATTAGTTACAGCAGTGTTTTAAGTCTGAAAAATTTTGTTTTTTCCAGCACTTTATTTTTTTGAGAGTGTCATAAACAGAGATATAATTTTTTACTTGAAATCGGTGGCTGAAAACTATAAAAAATCTACATGGTATCAGAGCGGGTTGTGGCAGAAAATTTAATTTTAGCAGTGAAACAGTGATTTCCAGAATTCAGAGAAAACATTTTTGACAGTAGTACATTTTGCTGAGACTTGTTCTTTGAGAAAAATGACTTCCATGGGGTTGAGAATTGAGGATAGGTTGGATGGGGCAGCAAACTTTGTCTCATGGAAAGCCCGGATTTTACTTGTGCTGAAGGAGAATGAGTTGTGGGAGGAGGTAGTTAGAAACACTACAACAAATCCCGTTACTATTCCCACTTCTACTGATGCAGCATTACTTGCAGCCTTTAATAAGAAGGATATTAAAGCCATGAGGATAATCTTAGATGTTGTTAAAGACCATGTTATTCGACATATTTCAGCGAAGGATCATGCACATGAGATGTGGTCTGCTTTGACCAGCTTGTTTGAGAGTACTAATGAAAACAGGAAGATGGTGCTTAGGGAGAAGCTGAAAAACATCAAGATGGTCAAAGGAGAGGTGTGTATGGCCTATTTTACTAGATTCTCTAAGGTGAGAGATGAGCTTGCAGTTGTGGGGGTCATGGTTACTGTTCCTGAGTTAGTGCGAACAACCCTGAATGGGGTGACTGAACCTTGGGCTGTGTTTGTTCAGGGGTTGGTGGCTAGAGAGAACTTGCCATCTTGGGACAAGGTCTATGATGACTTTGTTCAGGAGGAGACTGGCAGGGGTTTCTTGCAGTACAATGGTTCTACTAGTAGGGGGGATGAGGAGGATGTGGCATTGACAGCGAAAGGGAAGAAGAAAAGCAAGAAGGGTCCCAAGAAGGGTGGGGCCAAGCAGCAGCAGGATGGGCAGAAGAAGGATATAAGCACTGTGAAGTGCTTTGCATGTCACAAGATGGGACACTATGCTGCTACGTGTCCAAACAAGAAGAAGAAGCAGCAGCAGCAGACAACCGCTTCAGCTGAGATCAATGATTTTGCAGCACGATTTTAGAGTGAGTTTTTACTATGCATGCAGTGGGACTCGCAGCGGTGTTTCTACCAGTGAGTTTTAGAGGTTCCAAGAGTTCAAAGCTCTTGTGGAGAACCAAACAGGGAGGAAGATTTGAGTTCTTAGATCGGATAACAGGGGTGAGTATACCTCCAAGGAATTTGATGGATTTTGCAGACAGGAAGGTATTAGGAGACAGTTGACAGTTCCGTATACTCCAGAGCAGAATGGAGTAGCAGAGAGGAAGAACAGGTCCATTGTTGGAGCAGCCCGAGCTATGCTACATGACCAGTCACTTCCTTTCTTTCTCTAGGTTGAGGCTTGCAACACCGTTGTATACCTTCAGAACAAGAGTCCCCATCGTGCAGCGGCCACATGACACCTGAGGAGTGTTTTTTAGGTAAGAAACCTGAAGTTGGCCATTTTCGTATATTTGGTAGTCTGACTTACTCTCATGTCCCTTCAGAGAGAAGGACAAAGTTGGAGCCCACTGCAGAGAAGGGCATCTTTGTGAGCTATGATGAGACTTCGAAGGCCTTTCGCATTTACCTTCCCTCTTAGAGGAAAGTGGTGGTGAGGAGGGATGTGAAGTTTGAGGAGTGGGCCTTCAGGAAGTCAAGAGAGTCAGAGCAGGGAGGGCAGCAAGTCCCTGCACCTCAGGTTGTTTCACAAGTTCCATCTACGCAGTAGTCAAGATCACAGGTTTCCGGGGTTACAGGACCATAGAGTGTTAGCACAGGTTCACCAGGTTCAGTGGTTAGGCCAGCAGGGTCTTCGAGGACAGGTGATGGGTCTACTATTACAGGTACACCTTACAGGGGATCAGGATCAGGATCAGGATTACATGGTACACTTGGTGTTGGCACACCAACTTCAGGTTCACAGGTGACTAGGGTTTCTAGCTTTGGTATTTCTTCAGATGAGGACAGGCCAGTGTGGGAAGAACCTTCAGGAAAGAAGAAGCCTAAGTGGCTTTGGGAGACCTTGAAGGATGCCTTAAAGGATGGGACACCTAGGGATGAGGTGAGAGCCATCAAGATGCCCGACAGATTGGGAATGTTGATGGTGGCTAGTACACGACATTTTGAACCTTCTACTTTTGAGGAGGCCTCCCAGCATTCGGTATGGAGAGATGTCATGATGGATGAGTACCATTCCATCATGAAGAATGATGTATAGGAGATTGTTCTTAGACCGAAAGGGAAGTCAGTGGTGACTTCTTGTTGGCTTTACAAGCTGAAGCATGTGGCAGATGGGAGTGTGGAGAAGTACAAAGTCATGTTTGTAGCACGGGGGTTTTCACAGGTTGAGGGCATTGATTATGATGAGACTTTTGGGCCGGTTGCTCGATATACTTCTATCAAGGGCTTGATCTCCATTGCAGCGGAAATGGGTTGGAAGATCAATCAGATGGATGTGAAGACCGCATTTCTCAATGGGATCATATAGGAGGAGATTTACATTGAGCAGCCTCAGGGCTTTGAGATACATGACAGAGAGACACATGTATGCAGGCTGAAGAAGGTCCTTTATGGGTTGAAGCAAGCTCCTAGAGCTTGGTAGTCTAGGATCGATTCTTACTTACTGAGTATGGGGTTTTAGACAAGTGAAGCAGATCTGAATCTCTACTTCATCATGGTTCGAGATGATTTGCTTGTTCTTCTACTATATGTTGATGACTTGTTTATCACAGGGAGAGAGACCCATTGCAGCTTGCAAGAAGGATCTTGCAGCAGAGTACGAGATGACTGATATTGGGATGATGCATTATATTTTGGGATTGGAGGTTTGGTAGGAGCCTGGACATATTTTCCTGGGGCAGGGAAAATATGCAGTTGACATTTTGAGGAGATTCAGGATGGAGGATTGCAGGCCTATGTCTACACTTATGATCACCAACTAGAAGAAGCTTCATGCTTCTGAGGGAGAGTTGGTGGATCCTACTTTGTATCGTTAGCTTATCGGGTCATTGATGTATTTGGTCAACACTCGGCCAGATATGTGTTTTGCAGTGAACATTCTTAGCCAGTTCATGGTTGAGCCTAGGAGTGTGCATTGGGTCACTGCAAAACATGTGTTGCGCTATCTTTTAGGGACAGTGGATTTTGGGTTGGACTACAGGAGGTCAGAGGGGATCAGACTGGTTGGTTATGCAGACTCAGATTGGGCAAGCAGTGTGGCAGACCAGAAGAGTACTTTTGGATGTTGTTTCAGCCTGGGCTCGGTAGCAGTGTCGTGGTTCAATCGGAAGCAGAAGTCCGTTGCATTGAGTACTGCAGAGGCCGAGTATATGGCAGCTAGTTTGGCCAGCTATGAGGCCTTGTGGCTTCACAAGTTGCTGGTGAATCTATTTGGTCAGGAGCTTAGGCCTACGGTGATTTACTGTGACAGTCAGAGTTACATCCAGCGCTCTGAGAATCCAGTTTTCCATGACAGGTTAAAGCACATTGAGATCAAGTATCATTTCATCGGAGACTATGTTCAAAGAGGGGCAGTGATGCTTCAGTACATTTCCACAGATGAGCAGGTAGCCGACATTTTGACGAAGTCTTTTGGGAGGGGCAAGTTTGTCTTCTTCAAAGACAGGTTGGGAGTGGTGCAGAACACCTTCCTCAGTAACAGGGAGTGTTAGTTTTGTACCTAGGGAAGTGTTCCCCTAGGTGACTTTAGCCTTTAGTCACCTAGTGAAGGGAAATAAAGTGTGTTGGCTTACATGGGCAGACCCGGGTTTACTGTATTTAACCAACAACACCCCTAGCTCACTGGCCCTTTCGGCGACAGACCGCGAAGTGGCCTGAAGTCTCACCCGAAGTGATTCTAATGGGTTGGCCAAGTACTCAAGCGTCTTGGACCAGGTTCTGTGGCATCCTACTTGCGACTAACAACTCTGCTAGCCGCAGGGCCTCTTTCTCTGCGCGTCGCACGACCCTCTGCTCGCGTCGCGTGATCTCAGTGTCTCGCAGCCCTTCTCACCGCAATATCTCTCTCTATCCGGCGCGCGGTCCCTTTCTATGTCGCGCAACTTCCACCGACTCGCGGTGACCCCCGCCTTACCGCGTCGCCGCGCACCAGGCGACACGTAACTTCCTCCCAACACTAAGTCCTTAAGCTACGGTATCGCGCACCGCAGCTCCTCTGCCGGTGCGGTATCGCCTCCCTGCGATACCCTACTCCCGCGGCTCAGCCACTTAGTGTTGTTCGTG
>LPNX010310293.1:260350-312620 GCA_001517045.1 Pseudotsuga menziesii | reverse complement strand
TGGGCGCTGCTTGACTGGTCTAGCATCCTCCTTCAACGGTATCCTCATGACTCCCAGGTCTCCAACTATTCCCTTCATCTCTGTGAACTTGGTGGGAAATAGGTCCTAATAGTCATGTAGCAAATCTACAATCTGTTCGACTGTTTCATCGTTCCAATAGTCTCCAATAGAGGCAAACTTAGGTTCTGTGTCTGTGCCAATATTGATCTTTTTAATCTTAATGGGCTCTGTGATTGCCGGAATTTCTAACTGTGGTCCCTTAACATCGCGAGTGCCTTCTGACTCCGGAATGTTGGTGTCGCGAGGATCCTCATCCTCCTCTGGTTCAGATGCAAAATTATAACACTCTAACGCCTCTTTTAGCTGGATAGCCCACTCAGGTTGAGCTGATACTGATATGGTACAATCTTCAAATATCTTACTCTTTATTACTTGTAGGGCCTGATCAATCTTTGGATACTCAGATTCGAAAGCGAAGGTGAGTAGGAAGCTGTCTATCGTAAGTGGCCATGTTGTTGTTCCCTTGCGCAGTTCAGTCTCTGTATACCAGTTCCTTGGAACTGTATCCAAAGTATGAACGAATCGGTGAACCCATTCATCCTTGGGGATGTCCGACCAATTCTGTTCACATGTCTGAATGTGTGATCTGGGGTCACTTTCTCCTATGTATTTCTGTTGGACATACTCTCTGTCGACAGAAAATCTGATCGCCATGAATCTCTTAATATCATCCCATGATGCTATGTTCTCTTTATGTGCATACCACCATCTCGCAGGTGTGGCTCGTACTGCAAGGTCCATAGCTGCGATCCTTTGCTCGTGAGGGATCTGTTGTTCAAACTGCTCGAGAAAGTCCTGGATATCTGTTAGACCATGAAAGGATGGAATCTCATTGCCAATCCATCGCAGTGACTTAGTCAAGTACGCGCACCTGCTGAGACTTCGTGAAGTCTGTTCTGCCAGTTTTCTAGACCAACATCTGAATCTGATGCGCATGAGCTGTCGCATTGCCAACTAATATTCCCTTCTGCGGTTGGATTGATGTAGTCGCTCTGGTTTGCGGTCATTTGATAGAGGCTCTCCATATTATGTGCCTCCTTCTCTGCCCGGATATGTTCAATATATCTAGGACCCTGAAAAAGATCCAACGGTGCGATGACTCGGATCTGCGCGTCCTCAAAGGTCATTTGTCTTCTCTTTAGGTCAATAACGGCCATGTTACCAATCGCCCAATCAATGCCTAGCAATGCTGGATAGGGTCTACTATCGTCGATGATTTCTATAACTTCAAAGTCCGCGAAGCTGCGAACTCCGTCAATGTCAACTGGCACCTGCGGTAACCGACCCAGAGGTGACACACGCTGCTGATTAGCTAATCTCAGATGGATAGGCGATCTGACTAACTTAGGGCTACCCATCTGTTTCCATGTCTGCTTAGTCAGAACATTCACGTCTGATCTTAGATCTAGGATCACCTCATCCATTTCAAATTCCCCAACTTGCGCTGTGAGTCGCATCTCTCTTCCTGTTCTTGTATGTCCCATAATATTATGAATAGCACACTGTGTACTGCTCACGGAAGAAGATGGCTGACATTGATCTATGATGCGCTGAAGTTCTGTGATAGCTTGCTCATTTCTTACAAGTTTTAGACAACTTCGCATGAAGGAATATACACTTCCTGTCATCTCGTCCTCATCGCATCTTCCTGATGTGGTAGCTTGCGATGTCTGTACAAGGCTATCGCCACAAGGTGCTTGCTGTGGTACGCCCCTAGACGACGGTACCTGTGATCCTGATTGCGTAGGGTCATCAAAGAAAGCCTTAGCTTCCTGAAATGTCTGTTTGTTCTTCTGCAGGTCGAGTGGTGTTGCTTTATTAGGAGCTCTGCGCACCCACTCCTGACCTGTGGTCTTTTCCGTTTCCTGCGATGTCCCACTGGTAGAAACGCCGCTGTGAGTCACAATATTGACTCTTGGTTCTGGCTCTTCCTGCTCAGCAGCAATAAATTGGGTGTTCTGGTGTACTGCTGGCTTAGGTTCTCTGATCTTAGCTATCAAGGTAGGGCACTCCTCTATAGTATGATCGTAAGATTTGCAGTAGTTACAAGTGGTAGTGGGGCTCTGACAGTCCCTAGCATAGTGTCCTACAACTCCGCAGTTGTAACAAGTAACTGGTCCACAACCACGGCCAAAACCCTCTCCTCTGCCGGAGCCTTCTCCTCGCGCAAAGCCTCCTCCACGGCCTCGTCCTCTGAATCCTCCTCCACGACCTCCATAAGCCAGATCCTGCTGTGGTCCTACTGCTGGACCCTGTGTTTTTGACTGGACTCTGTACAAGTCTTGCTTTGCTCCGACCATGAGATCATAGGCTCTGCAATCGTGTACATCATGGCCTACAGACTTGCAGAAGACGCAGTATACGTTCTTAGATGTCTGCACGTATTTCTGAAGTAGAAGGCACTGGTGAGGTAGATGTTCTCGCGTTTTGCATATCTCACACCACGGCCCGTGGGTCTGTGGTAAGGGGTTTGGAGCCCTTGTTGCTATATATTCTACAAAGACCGAACAATTATCTTTACTATGGCCTTGTGCTTTACATTTTACGCACCATATGTCTTGCGCAACCTCTTCCCTTTCTTAAGTTCATGCAACTGTAATGTGAGATTAGCCAATTGGTTTTGTAAAGTTGCCATGCCTGTACTGCTCTCAGCTAGAGGTGAAGCCTCTAGTTTCATCGCCATCTCCAATGCGTCATCCTGCGTCTGGAGTTTCCGCTGCATTAACGGCAGTCTAATGTGAGGGAGCAGCGCTGCAATAAACCATTCCTTATGCTGCTCCGGCGCGAACTCAAAACTGACTTGGTCGATAAGGGCTTTGAATTTCTGATCAAAGTCCCACACCGACTCTATAGGTAACTGCTTGATGTCTTTGAGTTCTGTAATGCACTGTGACTCAGACTTAGGTTTCTTAAACTCTTTAATCATGGCGGTCTTGACCTGGACAAGTGTCCTGGGTACTGTGGTATACTTGATATACCATGTTAAGGCTCGATCTCTTAGTGTGGTGACCAACTGTACAAGTTTAAGGTTATCGTTGTTGATTGTTTTAATGGTCCACATGGCTTCACAGAGAAACCAATGTTGCTCTGGGTCTTCTGCCCCTGTTCCCTTAAATATAGGTAGCTTCATATTGTCCCCCATTCTATTTCTACGTGGTGGATGTTGATTTACTGTGTTACTACCACTTGGCGGTGTAGGTGGAGGTGATGTAGCGGTGGTAGGTACTGTCTGTGAGCTACTGGATGGAGTTCCTATGGGATTGTTCCGAGTCCCGGTCTGTTTCTGTGGGGTGTAAGGGTGGTAAGGGATACCCCCCTCTGTTCCTTCTGTGGTACTATGACTCTGCTGTCTACTACTATTTGAACTGTCTTCAAATATTGGAGATCTGAAATCTACTTTATACTTCTTTCCACTACGTGTTCGTCCAATTTCATCAAAATCACTTTCAAACTCTTGTGACATTACTATTTCTACTTATTCATCTGAAACTAGATCCATTGTTCCTTTTTCATGTAATAGCATCTTAATGGACAAGTTTAAGGATCTTAGGTACTTACCACGATATCCTTTGAAGAAATAGCGTTCAGCCTCGCTGAAGCTTTTTGTCTGGTCGACTGCAAACTCTGTGACGAAGCCTTCTAGCACGCTCGCAAGCCAGAAGTCTACTGACCTCGTGATAGGATTATCCAGGTTCCTCACGGTTTGAATCAGCTCCGGTGTCCAGACAATGTCTCTTTTCTTTTTGAATATGCTTGTATCAGTTAACTTTGATAACCAGTCGTAAAGCTCGTTCCCTAAGGTCGTAAAAAATTATCGCATGCAGGTCTGTAATGATATGTTTCTGTAACCAGGCCTCTGTACTCAGTTTAGGACTCCTGTTCTCTCGTTCAACAAACTCTTTCTGGTTAGACCAAACCCACTCATTGAGTTCGTCTCTTGTAGGACGCCACCAGAATATCAGCTCAGTTTGTTCAAAACCCGCAACGAAACCATTTGTTGGCTTACATGGGTAGACCCGGGTTTACTGTATTTAACCAACAACACCCCTAGCTCACTGGCCCTTTCGGCGACAGACCGCGAAGCGGCCTGAAGTCTCACTTGAAGTGATTCTAATGGGTTGGCCAAGGACTCAAGCGTCTTGGACCAGGTTCTGTGGCATCCTACTTGCGACTAACAACTCTGCTAGCCGCAGGGCCTCTTTCTCTGCGCGTCGCACGACCCTCTGCTCGCGTCACGTGATCTCGGTGTCTCGCAGCCCTTCTAACCGCAAGATCTCTCTCTATCCGGCGCGCGGTCCCTTTCTAGGTCGCGCAACTTCCACCGACTCGCGGTGACCCCCGCCTTACCGCGTCGCCGCGCACCAGGCGACACGTAACTTCCTCCCAACACTAAGTCCTTAACCTACGGTATCGCGCACCGCAGCTCCTCTGCCGGTGCGGTATCGCCTCCCTGCGATACCCTACTCCCGCGGCTCAGCGCACTTAGTGTTGTTTGTGTCGACTTGCAAGACTCAACGTAACAGGCTGTTCAACACTGCGACTAGTGACTGTTTCAAGCAAAGCATAACTGAACCCGCATACAACATGTCAACGATTTCAACTTATGTCTATCCTTTTATATTATTGTGAACTGAACAATGCATACATACATTAAACTGTAAACAAGGCTCATAAAATAACTGACAGATGCATCAAATAAACACAACACACAAAGCAATCGCATAACGCATGATTTTAACGTGGTTCACCTCCAGGATTGAAGTTACGTCCACAGAACTGTGTTTCTATTATGGCTCAGGGGAAGATAAACACAGTTCTGCTGCACTGCATATGCAGCTTAAGATCTTCTCTCTTAGATCTCTTTTCTATCTCTATATTGCACCTCTTACAATATACTCTTCCCTCTCTGTCGATCCCTGCGGATCGTTACATGAATGCTCTATGAGCCAGCTACTGGTTACAGTAAGATACTACAGCTAATAACAGAACCAGAGCTTGGCTTCTACAACTGTCTAATAATCTTACAAAACAACTAACAACTGAACAAAACCAACCAACCAACCCACCAACCAACCAATCTTTTTACAGTACAAAATATATCCCTTTATAGGCGGCCCGAAGGTCTCGCCATTACAACACTGTGGGCCTGTCCCAACAGTAACCCAAACCCTAACTAGTGACAGTCGGCGTATCTGTACTTTGAGGTAGCCGCTATCCGTCACACCACAGCTCTCTGCGGTCTTCCATGCTTCCCGGCGCTGATCATGGGTACTATGCACCGCTTCCCTTTTTCTGTCCTTCGTCTTCAATGCCTCGGCCTCGTTGCTCCTTTTCCTTTATGAGGGTAGCTGAGCCCTCCTTTTTTCCGCCGCTGCCTCCAATGCAATGGTTGAGCTCTCTCTTCTCGGCCGCTCAGGTACCGTCGTTTTCCTTGACTTCTCTGCCTTCTACGTCATGGGTTCCGGCTCTGCTCTGTAGCTAGAAACCTGCTATAGCGTCGTAGCTCTACCTCTTATATCTCCGCCAAAACTGTCTATCCGTCAAGATAGCAGCTTCTTCTGTAGCTGCGGGACCCTACTCCAACAAAGTGAACCTTGTATTAAATGACTTAAGTGACATTTAATGTGACTTTAATGTCTAAAGTCACTTTTTGATAAATTTAAGTAGGTGAGTGAAATAAACATTTTTATATTAAAATGTGTGCAATTAATTTCAGCCATTGATATCATTCATTCTCAGCCATTGGATTGAGATCTCTTCACCTACCTAGGGTTATAGACAAAAAGCAAGGAAAAGGTTTTCATATTCATTCTTGTGAGAAGAAGAAAACGAGAGAGAGCTGAAGGAAAGCTAGGGCACGAATTTTGAGACAGAGCTGGAAGTGATTTTCGGTGGGCACGATTTCCAAGACAATAAATTATTGGCACAGTTTTCGAGGTGGAGTATGGCCTCATTTATTGCAGGCATGAAAATCAAGACATAGTATGGATTGCATTTATTGTGCACAGAAATCAAGGAGCTGTACGGTTGCATTTATTGCAGACCATACCGTACGGACTCAACACTGTTTTCAAGGGCAGAGTTGTGCACGCATTTCGAAGTAGCAGACAGTATTTTTCAGCCACGCTTTTTGAGGTGTGCGGCAGCATTTTATGCTGTCCGTATTGTACAGATTTTTTGCTAGTGTGGACATGAAAATCAAGGCCTGAATATTTATTATTCAGCACAGGAATCAAGGCTGAAGTGACTGCTGATTTGGCACAGTTTTCAAGGAAGAAACATTGCACAGAAATCAAGGCATCTCTTGCATGGAAAACGAGACCGTCTGCTGGTTGAGATAAGTTTGATTTTTACTGTAAAAATGAACGTCTGATTTTTCCAGAAGCTTAATAAAAACTCTCTCTCTCTCTTTGACTGGTTTTCCCCTAGTGGGTTTTTTCCAGGGCCATTGGCCAAAAATACTAGTGTTCTATGTGTTGAATGGCGTGCTGATATTTTATTTACTGTCACTGAAAAAGATTAGTTACAGCAGTGTTTTAAGTCTGAAAATTTTTGTTTATTTCCAGCACTTTATTTTTCTGAGAATGTCATAAACATAGATATTTTTTTTTACTTGGAACCAGTGGCTGAAAACTATCAAAAATCTACATTAGGCACTAAAGAGGGAGCATGTTTTTCTGCAAGTTCTTCCTGATTCTCTTCCTTTTCTGCTACTTCATTTTCATCTTGTTCTTCATCATATGATTCATCATCTCGTTCTCCTTCTTCATGGGTTTGCAACTTTTGTGGTAGTTCGTCATGCACTCTTACATCCATGCTTTCCACAATTCTTTTCAACCGCTTATTATAACATTTGTAGGCCCTTCTTTCTGTTGAGTATCCCAAAAATATTCCTTCACATCAGCTATGGTGTGAAACTTTCCCAAATGTTCATCATTTTTTTTGATGTATCACTTACTTCCAAAGATTTTAAAGTGTCCTACTGCAGCTGATCTACTTGTCCACAATTCATACGGAGTGTTGTCACTATTGACTCACAATTGAGCTCTGTTGAGGATATACACTGCTGTAGCTACAGCTTCTCTCCAAAAGGTTTCGACCAAATTTGTTTCTAGGAGCATGGTTCTTGCAGCCTCTTGAATTGTCCTATTTTTTCTTTCAGTAATGCCATTTTGCTGAGGAGTATTGGCTATACAATATTGCCTTTTGATCCCATTCTCTTCACAAAAATTTTTGAATTCAGTTAGAGTGAAATCCCCACCGTTATCTGATCCGAGGCACTTAATTTTGTGACTACACTCATTTTCAACTTTGGCCTTAAATAGTTTGAATTTATCAAATGCTTCAGCCTTAGTTTTGAGAAACGTTACCCAGATCATTCTAGTGTAGTTACCAATAAACAACATGAAATACCTTTCACATTGAAGGGTCTGGACTCTGAACCCTTGCTGGTCCACATAAATCAGTGTGCACCAAATCCAGAGGTTGTGAAGTAGACTGATAAATCTTTGGCTTGTAACTGGCCCTGGCTTGCTTTCCATGAAGACATGGACCACACAGCTTATTTGCAGGCTTGGATTTTTACCAAATTATCAAAGTTCAGATGTGTTAGTCTTTTATGCCATAGCCAACTGTTGTCATTTTGATTGATATAGCATCTCTCCTTCAATTTCATCTAGAACAGAGACATTACCAAGAGATCGGGTTCCTTTTCCGATTATTCTCAGAGAACCATTTCTTCTGATTTCACAATGGTGAGAAAAGAAGGTAATGTTGTGATTAGCATCACAGATTTGTCCTACACTTAGAAGATCATGCTTTAGGCCATCAACATACAGTACCTCTTGAGCTTTGGCATTTCCTTGGAGAGCCACAGTTCCTTTACCAAGGAATTTTGTCGTGCCATTGTCACCAAAAGCCACATCACCTCCTTTCTCCTTTTTTAGAGTGAGAAATTTATCCTCATTTCCTGTCATGTGTTTAGTGCATTCGCTGTCTATATACCATTTGCTTTCATCTTTTTGAGCATAAAGAGCTATCCCACAAACATCATCATCTCTTTTCCGCTTCTTGAATGACATGTCTTAGCCTACAATTTGCAGTTGTATGACCAAAGTTGTTGCACTTGGAGCACTCTTCTTCGTCAAACAGTAGGGTGAAGGAGTTTTTAGTTTGATTCATACCTCTGGTAGAAGGATATTCTTTCCTTACGTTTCCAACAACATTTCTTCTTATGGGGGCCTTGCATTCAATGGCTTTATGACCAAAGTTATAACAGTTATAAGAATATCCAAAGAATGTATTTGGGTATTGTTATCACGCAACTTGCAGCTGCCCCACAAATGATATCCTATTCAGGACGGTAGAAGGGGCAGGAAATTAAAGAGGTAAACTGCAAGTATCCCAACCCCCAGATATGGATTGGTTGTCCAGCCGGTTAGGACACCCTTCGCTTTATGCCACTGATACACCAAGTGACAAAGGGGAAGACCACGATCTAACTTAGAAGGAAAGACCTAAAGCTAACACACCAGATCAAACTGTAGCAACAGAGTACGTAAGGCGAGTAGCTAGAGAAACCATAGATATGAGGAAGATAGCCACTGATAAGGATGTTTTGGACTATAAAGATTTAGATAATGGAAATGTGGCCCAAAATGTTTATATTCGGTGACCGCATAATTATTGTGTAGATCTAGGTGGTAAGTGCTAGCGTAAATGATCAAATTCACTAGCATGGGGGATTAAAGGTGAAAAATGAGAGTATGCCCAGAATTATGAGTTTGATGAACAATTAAGGAAATCTAACACTTGCGTAATATGGCTTGAAGATGGGTTTGACAATATCTAATGCACAAGCCAAAAGAAGGATCATAAAGAAAGAAAATTAGTTGAAAACCCTAGGAGAGAAATTTGCCTAAGGATCAGTGCTTTAACCACGGGGAAGATGGAGTCCCAAATGATGATGTCTTGGAAAACCCACTTAGTTCCAGGGGAGGGTGAAATAACCCAGAAAGGTTTCGCCAAAAATCCCAACAGAATGACCTAGAGAATTTTTTGAAAGTTTTAATTAGGGTTTTAATTATATGCTAGGTGGATTGGAAATTAAAACAAAAGAAATACTGACAGAAATACCTGGAAATCTTAAAGATTCCAAGTGCAATGACACTTTAGCCCGGTTTGACGCAATTTCGAGTGAATTTGATGAAGTTCCAAGCTAAATCGATTTGGCTAGGTTGAGTTATGTTGATTTTTCTGAGCAGCATCAAGAGTCATTCTCTCAAGAGAATGAAGACATCGGGTCTGGGACCAGGATGTGGACCCAGTTCTTCCCCGGGAAGATTCAACCTAGTGTTGAGTGACCATTCTGTTGAATGGTAGATATCTGGTCCTTGACCATGATATGGACCCAACTCTGTTCTAGGTAGACTCAACCCAGTGTTGAGTAACCATTCTATTGAATGGTAGATATCTGGTCCTTGACCATGATATGGACCCAACTCTGCCTTGGGTAGACTCAACCCAGTGTTGAGTGACCATTCTGTTGAATGGTAGACATCTGGTCCGGAACCACGATGTGGACCAATCTAGTACTGGTAGACTTAGCTTAGTTCTGAGTAGTCATTCTCTTAGAGAATGGAGGCGCTTGGTTTGTTACCAAGTATTTGACCTAGGGTCAAATTATGCAACCCATGTCTGAGGCACCTGGTCTGCTACCAAGAAGGCACTGTAAGCCCTAGACTAAGTCTAGGCATATGTGACACCCTGACCCTTGATCTATGGGCTTTGTGTACTTCTCCAAGGCTTAGCTACCCTTGGTTAAGTTACCCTAGTACCTGATCTTGATGTCACACAGAGTGTGGAATAAAAGCATTAGTAACTCTCTTGGTTTATGTTGATGTACTTTGAATGGAATTAAAAGACCATAGGGGCACTTGGAAAAAGGCTAAAAGCAAAAGTAAAAAATACATAAGTACTTTTGGACCACAGAAAAAGGACCACATGTGAAAGACAAAAGTACATAAGTACTTTTGGATCATAGGAAAAGAGACCATAGGTGAAAGTCAAAAATAAATAAGGAGTTTTGGTAAAAGTCAAAAATATATAAAAGACCTTTTTTGTAAAAAGGTAAAAGTGAAATTAGAAAAAGAATAAAATATTATTATTTTGTCTTTCCTAATTTTGGTCCACTTACATGTGACACACTTGCTCTCACAGGTACTGCTACAAATGAGAAGATCTCATAGGTGAAGAAGAAAGTTCATGATTGTGCCCTAACATGGATGAGTCTAGCTAGGGCATCATCATACATTGAAGACAAAACCCTAAGCTAAGGGTTTCCACCAGTTTTTATGTTTTAAGGGTTTCTATCAAACCCTTACCTTTTCAGTAGCTAGCTTCACCTTCAGATCTCGGGCAGCCATTGTCAATTTCGGGCAGCAACAATTGTTTTGGGCAGCCCTCCTCCTCTTCACGGGCTGCCCTTGCTTTCTTCTCAGGAAGCTAGGGTTTTGGCAGGGCAGCCTCCGTTCTACCTCACGAGCAGCTCCTTCTTTGATCTGGGCAGCCAGATCTATACTTGGGCAGGGTGCCCACTCCACTGGCAGCCCTCAGCAGGCCACGGGTTGCTACAGCAGCAAGCCCGAGCTGCTTTACAGGACACAAGTTGCTACAGCAGCAAGCCCGGGTTGTCCTACAGACCACGGGCTACTTAGCAGCAGACCCGGAAGCCCCTTGTGGGTTGGACCTAGGGTCTCGGGTAGGCCTATACTACCCACAAGCAGTAGATATGCCCTTTGGGCAGATAACCCAATCATGGGCAACCAAAAACAGTGAGCAGGGAGATCGGTATGGATCTGTACGGATGGGCAGCTGGGCATTGTTCTCGGGCAGCAAACAGACAGTGGGTAGACCAGGCAAGTAAAAATAAATTATGGGCAGCCTGTCATAATTTTTGCGTAGTCATTTTTTATTTCTGGCCAGGCCCTATTTCTTTGGGTAGATCTAATAAAAATTCAGGCAGACTGTTTTTTAGCAGTCTTGATCATTCTGGGCAGATCTGAAATTTTGGGTATCTAGGGTTTGAAACGCTTGTTCTGATTTTTGTTGAGAATATTTTATTGTGAACTGTGGTCAAACACAGATTGGGGTTTGAGGAACTTTTTGAAGAATTTCTTAAGTCATCTCATTTATGAGATGAGCTACTAATGCTTTTTGGGGTTTGAGGAACTTTTTGAAGAATTTCCTAAGTCATCTCATTTACGAGATGAGTTACTAATGCTTTTTGGGGTTTGAGGAACTTTTTGAAGAATTTCCTAAGTCATCTCATTTACAAGATGAGCTACTAATGCTCTTTGGGGTTTTTGTCCTTTGAAGGTTTCCCCAGTGAAAAACTCTTGTGTCCATTGTGTGTTGATGTGATGATGTTATTTTACTCCACTTGTCATTTGTTATTTAAGTTTATCTGCAATTTTTTTTAAGTATTCATGCTAATGCTAAAATTCAACAAGTTAGTGGGCCCCTGTTCCTGCAGGAGCAACCTACGTCACATTAGAATTGGTCCACAGAAAAAGAAACTACGAATGCAAGATAAATCAAGAAGCATAATCGATGCTCAAAGACACATTAGAAAAACACCTTGATTGTCAGCATTCTCGGATGGAGAGAGTTGGATCTCTCACAAAAACGCTTGAAGAGAAAACACTTTCCTGCAAACAACACTTTCTTGAAGATGGGTTTGACAATATCTAACGCACAAGCCAAAAGAAGGATCATAAAGAAAGAAAATTAGTTGATAACCCTAGGAGAGAAATTTGCTTAAAGATCAGTGCTTTAACCCCGGGGAAGATGGAGTCCCAAATGATGATGTCTTGGAAAACCCACTTAGTTCAAGGGAGGGTGAAATAACCCAGAAAGGTTTCGCCAAAAATCCCAACAGAATGACCTAGAGAATTTTTTGAAGGTTTTAATTATATGCTGGGTGGATTGGAAATTAAAACAAAAGAAATACTAACAAAAATACCTGGAAATCTTGTAGATTCCAAGTGCAATGACACTTTAGCCCGGTTTGACGCAATTTCGAGTGAATTTGACGAAGTTCCAAGCTAAATCGATTTGGCCAGGTTGAGTTATGTTGATTTTTTTGAGCAGCATCGAGAGTCATTCTCTTAGGAGAATGAAGACATCGGGTCCGGGACCGGGATGTGGACCCAGTTCTTCCCTGGGAAGACTCAACCTAGTGTTGAGTGACCATTCTGTTGAATGGTAGATATCTGGTCCTTGACCATGATATGGACCTAGCTCTGTTCTAGGTAGACTCAACCCAGTGTTGAGTAACGATTCTGTTGAATGGTAGATATATGGTCCTTGACCATGATATGGACCCAACTCTTCCCTGGGTAGACTCAACCCAGTGTTGAGTGACCATTCTGTTGAGTGATCATTCTGTTGAATGGTAGACATCTGGTCCGGAACCACGATGTGGGCCAATTTAGTACTGGTAGACTCAGCTTAGTTCTGAGTAGCCATTCTCTTAGAGAATGGAGGCGCTTTGTTTGTTACCAAGTATTTGACCTAGGGTCAAATTATGCAACCCATGGCTGAGTCACCTGGTCTGTTACCAGGAAGGCATTGTAATCCCTAGACTATGTCTAGGCATATGTGACACCCTGACCCTTGATCTATGGGCTTTGTGTACTTCTCCAAGGCTTAGCTACCCTTGGTTAAGTTACCCTAGTACCTGATCTTGGTGTCACATAGAGTGTGGAATAAAAGCATTAGTAACTCTCTTGGTTTATGTTGATGTACTTTGAATGGAATTAAAAGACCACAGGGGCACTTGGAAAAAGGCTAAAAGCAAAGGTCAAAAATACATAAGTACTTTTGGACCACAGGAAAAGGACCACATGTGAAAGAAAAAAGTACATAAGTACTTCTGGATCACAGGCAAAGGACCACATGTGAAAGACAAAAGTACATAAGTACTTTTGGATCACAGGAAAAGAGACCACATGTGAAAGTGAAAAATAAATAAGGAGTTTTGGTAAAAGTCAAAAATACATAAAAGACCTTTTTTGTAAAAAGGTAAAAGTGAAATTAGAAAAAGAATAAAATATTATTATTTTATCTTTCCTAATTTTGGTCCACTTACATGTGACACACTTTCTCTCACAGGTACTGCTACAAATGAGAAGATCTCACAAGTGAAGAAGAAAGTTCATGATTGTGCCCTAACATGGATGAGTCTAGCTAGGGCATCATCATACATTGAAGACAAAACCCTAAGCTAAGGGTTTCCACCAGTTTTTATGTCTTAAGGGTTTCTGCCAAACCTTTACCTTTTTAGTAGCTAGCTTCACCTTCAGATCTCAAGCAGCCATTTATCAGATCCGGGCAGCCATTGTCAATTCCGGGCAGCAGCAATTGTTTTGGGCAGCCCTCCTTCTCTTCACGGGCTGCCCTTGCTTTCTTCTTAGGCAGCTAGGGTTTTGGCAGGGCAGCCTCCCTTCTACCTCACAGGAAGCTCCTTCTTTGATCTGGGCAGCCAGATCTGTACTTGGGCAGGGTGCCCACTCCACTGGCAGCCCTCAGTAGGCCACGGGTTGCTACAACAGCAAGCCCAGGCTGCTTTAGCAGCAAGCCCAGGCTGCTTTACAGGCCACAAGTTGCTACAGCAGCAAGCACGGGCTGCTACAACAGCAAGCCCAGGTTGTCTTACAGACCATGGGCTGCTCAGCAGCAGACCCAGAAGCCCCTTGTGGGTTGGCCCAGACTACCCACAAGCAGTAGATATGCCCTTTGGGCAGATAACCCAATCACGGGCAGCCAAAAACAGTGAGCAGGCATATTGGTACGGATCTGTACAGACAGGCAACTGGGCATTGTTCTTAGGCAGCAAACAGACAATGGGTAGACCAGGCAGGTAAAAATAAATTATGGGTAGCCTGTCATAATTTCTGCGCAGTCATATTTAATTTCGGGCAAGCCCTATTTTTTTTGGGCAGATCTGATAAAAATTCAGGCAGACTGTTTTTTAGCAGTCTTGATCATTCTGGGCAGATCTGAAATTTTGGGTATCTAGGGTTTGAAACCCTTGTTCTGATTTTTGCTGAGAATATGTTATTGTAAACTGTGGTCAAACGCAGATTCGGGTTTGAAGAACTTTTTGAAGAATTTCTTAAGTCATCTCATTTATGAGATGAGCTACTAATGCTTTTTGGGGTTTGAGGAACTTTTTGAAGAATTTCCCAAGTCATCTCATTTACGAGATGAGCTACTAATGCTTTTTGGGGGTTTTGTCCTTTGAAGGTTTCCCCAGTGACAAACTCTTGTGTCCATTGTGCTGATGTGATGAATGTTACTTTACTGCACTTGTCATTTGCTATTTACGTTTATCTGCAAATTTTTTTAAGTATTCATGCTAATGCTAAAATTCAACAAGTTAGTGGACTCCTCTTCCTGCAAGAGCAACCTACATCACGTTAGAAATGGTCCACAGAAAAAGAAACTACGAATGCAAGATAAATCAAGAAGCATAATCGATGCTCAAAGACACATTAGAAAAACACCTTGATTGTCAACATTTTCGGATGGAGAGAGTTGGATCTCTCACAAAAACGCCCGAAGAGAAAACACTTTCCTGAAGAGAAAACACTTTCCTGCAGACAACACTTTCTTGAAGATGGGTTTGACAATATCTAACACACAAGCCAAAAGAAGGATCATAAAGAAAGAAAATTAGTTGAAAACCCTAGGAGAGAAATTTGCTTAAGGATCAGTGCTTTAACCACGGGGAAGATGGGGGGGGTCATTAGGGGGTCCCCCAATACATATTTCTAAAGATACAGCTTGATTTACATGCTTTTATTTTGGCCATTTTGTCCAATTTCTCCCTATGGGGAACGTCCTCCCTAAGAGAGGCAAAAGAATAATCCGGAACATCAAACTGACTGAAACGGATGTAAATATGTCTGAAGAGCCATAATAAATCATCCAGAGAGATTCCCTTGCCATTTCCTTGACCACACAAGCCAAATCGATTTCTTCAGTGATTTCTTAGTTCATTTTTTGGTGGTACATCCTCTGAAAATAATAATAATCATCATAACTTCGTTCGGGCTAAGAACTGGGGCAAACTAACTGCACAAAAGTGTACGGAGACATAGTTGAATGGTACAAGCGACTACTCATATCCCCTGGAGCACTGTGGCGCCCTAGGAGAACCATAATATTTGCAATCTCTAATAAAAATTATGATATAACCAATAATAAAGTGATAATAATCACTGATCATGAATCTGGGGCCAAACTTTGAAAACAAAAACCACAGTATTGGCCTGGGCATGTTTGGAGCAAATATAAGCACTGTCAAATTTTTAGCCATTTCCTTGGGAGCCGTGTTTGACTTGATCAACTAGGTTGACCGAGTCAAAATACTTTTTGAAAGTGAGATACTGAACTGAGCTAAACCTGCATGCATCCAAGGTAAGAACTACTCCAAGATGTATATTAAAACCCAACTTAAATTATGCCATTCAAATCATGGTGACAATAGTAAATAATAATCACAATCAATAAGATACACCTGTGTCTTTTAGTAATCATTGAATCCTCTGGAATTTTAAACAATTTGCTAGTGTTGGGTGAAGGTGGAAAATAAGGCTTAAGGTAAAAGGGAAATGACTTATAGTTGATTTTGACCATATGATCTCTCTGAATGATGACAAGTGCACACAACCACAATGACATATGCACGATAGATAAACAATAGGGAATGGTGGTGTCTCACAAGTGGATGAGTTGATCTGAACAGAGTCCATTCAACTCTAACAACATGTCTACAGCTCACGTCCATGTTGATGTATTTGTAACTTTGGAATGTATTCACTTGTATATCTTATGTCTTGTACCCCGATGTTTATTCCGGGAAGTATCTGTAATGTATTTGAGTCATGTCATGCCCCGATGTTCCTATCGGGAGATTCAATAATGCAAACAAGTCATGTCAAGTCATTGTGGGTAACCCTCCTATTGTTCAAGGGTTAAAGTCCCCGCAGTTTCGGGGCCCTAGGGTTATTAGACTCTCCTAGAGAAGTCGGCCCTAGTGAGTTATTGTCAAGCCGGGAATTAGTATAAATACAGAGTGAGCCTTTCTATTTATCACACACACACTCGCACTCAGTTGTAGCGCATAGTTGAGAGAGAAGAAGTTGTTGGGGCTAGAAAGAAAGAGGCTACTAATGTCGGGAGATCATCTTACTGTTTTGGGGTTTTACTTTTGGTGCTGATTCTATCTCTGAGGAAGTTGTGGAGTTTTCTCCATTTATGGTTTCCCCGAGGAAAAACATTGTGTTCATTGTCTCTTGTGTTTGATTGTTGTGCTTGTTATTCTCTCAGTTAAAGATCCTAATATAATGCTAGCTTAAATGATAAAAATCTAACATGGTATCAAAGCTAACCTAAGAAGAAGACACTGTGCAGCTGCGGAAACTAGGGTTTCCTACTTTTTGGATCTCTCTCCATAGATTTTCAGCAAAAGAAGGTTGGGTTGACTCTCCTCCGTAGGGCGCATCTTTCTGTCGAAGCAGAATCTTATTCTGAGCTTTTTCAGTTTTGGACCCGACACTGCTGCCGGAAATTAGGGCTTTCCACATAAGTGGAATTTTTGAGTGAGCCTAGGCCTGGATTGATCTCCTCCTCAAAATTGAAGTTTAGAGATCAAGATCAAAGCATTTTGGTTGGACATAACTCCGGGAAAGCCAAACCCTAATCTGCTCCTGAACCAGCACTACAGAAATTCAGCTCCAAATCCAGATTCGACATCTTGACCTGGTAAGATCTAAATCTTTTGTATTTCCATTTGAGGTTCTCAGTTAAGATGTCTCATCATACCAAGCTTGATGAAAAGCTTGAGGGAGCTGATAACTTTCGAGCCTGGAAGTATAGGATCTCCTTGGTCCTGGAAGAAAATGAGTTGGACTCCTATATCAATGAGGAGGTTCCAGTTCCAGAGGGAGATGAGGCTAAGGCCTTACACAAGAAGAAGTTGGTTATGGCTAAGAGGATTATTGCTGATTCAATCAAGGATCACCTCATACCATAGGTGTCCTCCCTAAAGACACCTAAAGATATGTTTGATGCCCTAACCAAACTGTTTGAAGGGAAGAACATAAATCGGAAGATGACTCTGAGAAACCAACTGAAGAATGTAAAGATCCATAATGCAGAGACCATCCAGTCTTACTTTACAAGGGTCTCTCAGATCAAGGAACAACTTGAAGCAGTAGATGAAGAAGTGGAGAATGCAGAGATTGTGATGACCACCTTGAATGGTCTACCTAGGGCATGGGACTCTTTCATTCAAGGGATCTGTGCCAGAAAGAAGTTAGTCAAGTTCAACAGACTATGGGAAGAATGCTCTCAAGAAGAATCTCGGATAGCAGCTCAAGAAGAAAAGATGGGAAGTGAAGATCAAGCTCTCACAGCCCACACCAAGAAAACCAGAAGGGACCATCATCACTCCAAAGGTAAGATTTCACACTCTAGGAGAGATCTGTCTACTATTAGATGTTACACATGTGATGAGAAAGGTCACATATCCAAATACTGCCCTAACGAAGGGAACTCAAAGAAGAAAAAGGGAAATAAGAGAAGACATCATGCTCATGCTGTAGAGGATGATGAACCTTCCACAAAGAGAATCAGACAAGAAAGTGATGAAGAATATGTGTTGATCTCCGCTCTCACGGGAATTATCTCACATGGAAGCAATGATTGGCTTATAGACAGTGGTGCTTCCAAACATATGGCAGGATTCAAAGAATCATTTGTGAAACTGTTTGAACATGAGTCACCTCACAAGGCGAAACTTGGGGATGACTACCAGTATCTAATAAAAGGTAGTGGTGAATCCTCCTATAAGCTAGACTCTGGAAAGTCTATGAAGATGAAAAATGTATTGTTTGTGCCAGGACTAAAGAAGAACCTCCTCTCCATATCTGCATTAGATGCAAAAGGAATGAGGGTTGCTTTTGTAGATGGCCAAGTTCTTATGTGGCCAAAGGGAAAGACTTTTGACGATGCAATAATGATTGGGGAACAAGAAGAAGGTCTATACAAATTGAAGGGCCAACCAGAACAAGCTTTGGTTCATGACTCAGTAGAACCAAATGAACTTTGGCATAGAAAGCTTGCGCATGTGCATTACAGGGCACTACCACTTGCAAACAAAGTTGTTGAAGGTCTTCCAGAAATGCAAACAAAACATGATAGTGTTTGCAAAGGATGTGCAAAAGGAAAGAACACAAAGAAGACATTTCCAAGTAGCGAAAGCAAGGCAAAAGGAATCTTGGAAATCATCCACTCTGATGTATGTGGTCCAATGTCATCCAGTTCATTAAGCGGGTATGCATACTATGTTTCTTTCATTGATGATTTTTCTAGGAAGACATGGATATACTTTATGAAGAACAAAGATGAAGTATTCAGCAAGTTCAAGGAATTCAAAGCTTTGATCGAGAACCACACAGAAAAGAAGATCAAGATTTTTCGATCAGATAATGGCATAGAATTCACTTCGAATGAATGCAAAGATTCAGGGATTAAGAGGTAGTTAACCACTCCATATAATCCACAACAGAATGGAGTTGCAGAAAGGAAGAATAGAACGATCATGGAAGCTGCAAGGGCCATGCTTCATGATCAAGATCTTCCCATGCCCCTATGGGCAGACGCTGCAAGAATAACGGTTTATGTACAGAACCATACTCCACACAGAGTACTCGAGAATAAGACACCTGAAGAAGTCTTTTTCGGCAAGCAACCAGAAGTCAGCCATCTCAAAATATTCGACTGTCCAGTGTACATACACATTCCGAAAGAAAAGAGGACAAAGTTAGATCCTTTAGGAAGGAAGGGTATATTTGTGGGATACTCTGAAAGCTCGAAGGCTTACAGAATATACTTCCCAGGATTCAAGAAGATCGACATCAGCAGAGATGTGACAGTTGACGAAGACTCGGCTTATAACAAATCCAGAAAGAGACTTGCTGAAGAACCTGAAGAAACAGAAGCACCCAGAATTCATGACACAACCGTGAACGAAGAATATCAAGAAGAAGATCGAGAAATAGAAGAACCCCAAGAACTTGTAGATCCACCTCAGGAGAAGAATCCTCACAAGAGGAAACCTGCTTGGTTACGAGAAGTTATCCAAGGTGCAGAAAGATATGGGGCTCCAGAAGAATCACATAGAGAAAGGAAAAGAACCAGGTCCTGTTCCAATTATGTAGCCTTATTATGTGATTTCATTGATAAAGAACCTTCCAACTATGAAGAAGCAACAGAAAAGAAATAATGGAAGGATGCTATGATCGAAGAGTACCAATTGATAACGAAGAATGATGTTTGGGGTGTTGTCCCAAGACCTGAGGGGAAGTCTGTAGTGACTTCCAAATGGATCTACAAGATCAAGCATGTTGCAGATGGCAGCATAGAAAAATATAAAGCAAGATTCGTGGCTTGTGGCTTCTCCCAGAAAGAAGGAATAGATCAGATTAGTATTTGCTCTGGTTGTAGTGATGAAATGGAAGATACACCAGATGGATGTCAAGACTGCTTTCTTGAATGGTGTAGTAGAAGAGGAAGTGTATGTGGAGCAGCCACTCGGTTTTGAGACACATGACAAGGAGTCTCATGTGTGTAGATTGAGGAAAGCCCTGTACGGTTTGAAATAGGCACCCAGGACATGGTATGGCAGAATTGACAGCTTTCTATCCAGTTTGGGCTTTACCAAGAGTAAAGCAGATTCCAACCTTTACTACAAGGTTGAAGATGGCAACCCAGTGATGCTCCTACTGTATGTAGATGATCTGTTTGTAACAGGTGTGGATGGGTTGATTGTTGATACGAAGAGAAAGCTTGCTGCTGAGTTCGAAATGAAGGACTTGGGTATGGTGCATTATTTTCTAAGCATGGAGGTGTGGCAAAATGCAGATGGAATCTTCTTCGGACAAGGGAAGTATGCAGTAGAGATCCTGAAGAGATTTGGGATGATGGACTGCAAGGCCTTAACCACACCTATGGCATCGAACCTGAAGCTATTGAGTGATGCTTCATCTGAGTCGGTTGATGCCACGGTGTATCATTAGATGATTGGGTCCTTGATGTACCTGATGAATACGAGACCAGATATTTGCTTTGCTGTGAACACCTTGAGCCAGTTCCTGACAGATCCGAGACATGTTCACTTGATTGCTGCAAAGCATATTCTGAGGTACTTGAAGAGTACAGTTGATTATGGGCTCAAGTACGATGCGAATCAAAAGATTAACTTGGAAGGTTATGTTGATTCAGATTGGGCAAGCAGTGCCATTTAGGATGTTGCTTCAGTATGGGATCAGGTGTGATCTCTTGGTTTAGCAGGAAGCAATCCTGTGTGGCACTGAGTACAGCTGAAGCAGAGTATGTCGTAGCTTGTTCAGCTAGTTGTGAGGCAGTATGGTTGAGGAAGCTACTGTCTAATTTATTTGATCTCCAATTAGATGCTACTTGTATATATTGCGACAACCAAAGTTGTGTGAAGTTGTCGCAAAACCCGCTGTTCCATGACAAGTCGAAGCATATTGAGATCAAGTATCACTATATCAGGGATATGGTGCAGAGAGGAGCAGTGAAGCTTCGGTATGTTGCGATGGACGAACAGATTGCTGATGTGTTGACTAAGCCATTGGCTAGAGTGAAGTTTGAGTACTTCTGGGAGAAGCTTGGTGTTCTCCAAATCGATATTCCTCCCAAGAGGAAGTGATGTCCGTGCTAAGCCCTTCTGACATGGTGAGAGGATTGGTTCCTTCCATGGTCAGATGTAAGTGATGTGCCTTTCTGACATGGTGAGAGGATTGGTTCTTTACATGGTCAGATGTAAGTGCTGTGCCCTTCCGACATGGTGATAGAATTGGTTCCTTCCATGGTCGGATGTAAGAGCTATGACATGGTGAGAGGATTGGTTCCTTCCATTGTTAGATGTATGTGGTGATCCCACATCCAGCATGAAAAAGGTCTGGCTCTATGAAGACACATCCAGTATGAAAAATGACTGGCTTTGTGTAGATCCCACATCTAGTATGAAAAAGGACTAGCTCTGTGAAGACTCATCCAGTATGAAAAAGGACTGGCTCTGTGAAGACTCATCCAGTATGAAAAAGGACTGGCTCTGTGTAGATCCCACATCTAGTATGAAAAAGGACTAGCTCTGTGAAGACTCATCCAGTATGAAAAATGACTGGCTCAGTGTAGATCCCACATCTAGTATGAAAAAGGACTAGCTCTGTGAAGACTCATCTAGTATGAAAAAGGACTGGCTCTGTGTAAATCCCACATGTAGTATGAAAAACGACTAGCTCTGTGATGATACTTCAAGTATGAAAAAGGATTGGCTCTGTAGATGTACATCCAGCATGAAAAAAGGGCTTGCTTTGTAGAACTTCCTATGACGAGAAGAATTAAGAGATAGCACCCGTGATGATGACCCAGTGATGATCCACATTGAGTGATGATGATCCAGATCCAGTGATGATGATCTAGCAGACATGATCCAGCAGTGGTGATCCAAATCAAGATGAAGATGACTTGAAGATGAAGATGACGAAAACTCATTGATGATCTAGATGATACAAAGAAGAAGACCCATGTTGATAAATTGTGTCGAGAGAACACCTTCCTAGTTAAGAGGGAGTGTTGATGTATTTGTAACTTCGGAATGTATTCACTTGTAAATTTTATGTCTTGTACCCCGATGTTTATTTCGAGAAGTATTTGTAATGTATTTGAGTCATGTCATGCCTCGATGTTCCTATCGGGAGATTCAATAATGTAAACAAGTCATGTCAAGTCATTATGGGTAACCCTCCTATTGTTCAAGGGTTAAAGTCCCCACAGTTCCGGGGCCCTGGGGTTATTAGACTCTCCTAGAGAAGTCGGCCCTAGTGAGTTATTGTCAAGTCGGGAATTAGTATAAATAGAGAGTGAGCCTCTTTATTTATCAGACACTCACTCACGCTCAGTTGTAGCGCATAGCTAAGAGAGAAGAAGTTGTTGGGGCTAGAAAGAAAGAAGCTACTGCTGTCGAGAGATCATCTTACTGTTTTGGGGTTTTACTTTTGGTGCTGATTCTATCTTTGAGGAAGTTGCGGGGTTTTCTCCATTTATGGTTTCCCTGAGGAAAAACATTGTGTTCATTGTCTCTTGTGTTTGATTGCGTGCTTGTTATTCTCTCAGTTAAAGATCCTAATATAATGCTAGCTTAAATGATAAAAATCTAACTATCCAAGCTAATAATCAAGCTCCATGAGGATCTTTTCTAGGACCCTTGCATTGAGTACACAAGAAATTGTAGTGAAGAGATCCTAGGGGACACTTAGAATTAGTTGTCCCTTACTCTGTCTCACATCAAAACCCGCAGGCTCCGTGAGGAATTAATCATTACATTTTAATAAGATGGCCACCAGTCTTTAGATTTTGCATTTATTTATCTTCTGCTTTATTTGGGCCTTTCACAATTTCATTTCATAGCCCTTTTTGAGTTGTGTCTAAAGACATAGTTTGCAACTGTATTTGAGAGCTTGCATTTCACAGTATATAGCATATAACACATAATACATGTAGTGATGGTAGACGTATTGCTTCAAGTTTTAGCTGACACTCTTCGGGAAACTAGGGGGGAATATCCACAGTCAGGACCAAATATCGGGGGCAACTGACCAGAGAGGTCAAGGCTTCAAAACCCAACTCACTTAAGATCAGGAATCAACACGAGCGGGTTCTCCTGGCCCAGGAGGATCAAGGCTTCGGCAAGTTTTGTTGCACAACTCAGAGTCGAGACACAAACAAACATGGAATCCATCATGCATAGGGGTCAAAGTGGGGAAGATGGTCTTCAATCTCATAGGTCTCAGTCAATCATAAATCATGGAAGGAAACTCAATTATGGATGAACTAGATGGATGGGGACAATTGATACATGGAACCAACAAATCACGAATGTTTAAAAGTTGTGTAAAGCATGACATAAGCAATAGTCTTCTACATCAGATTCTTTAATCATTCTCAACACAAGTTTAAGCATCAGTATACATATAATATATGCATAGGTCACCATAATCATTATAGGACAACAAGTTCAATATGTTAGTATACATTAGAGAGCAAAATCCTACCAGAGAGCCATATACCTAATCTCACCATATACATGTCTCTATCTAATATGCCCATCTGTAAACTGTGTACCATATCCGATGCTCTGCTCGAATGAACTAGGTGACCATTGAAGTCATCTCAAAGGACAAGGAGATCTCAGTCCTGGCAAGGAAATACCAGTGTTCCACCAAGTATCCGGGACGGGGGGGCGTGGGAGTGGGGAAACGCACAATGGGGACGTGTAGAGGCACCCCCCAATTTTGGGGTATTTTAGGGGGGGGGGGGGCGTCGGGGTCTTTAAATTTTAACATAGGGGGGGGGGGGCATCTCTAAAATTATTAATTAATAAAAATAAATACATGCTAAATTGAAATTCATCATTGTGCAATGTAAACATGATATTCAGTTCACAATGGCGATTTTAAATTTTAAATACATACACATCTTCCATAACAACTTTGAATCATAAACATAAACATAAAATGGTAAATGACAAATCAATAATCATAAATGTAAATCATAGACATGTCACATATGTCATAAATCATAAATGATAAATTGTAAACACTAAACACTGAACACTAGACTAGTAAACATTGCAGTATAATTTATCTCATATTTGACAAAAAATACTCAAAATAGTACTGAAGAGTAAAGTACTAAAGACTCAAGAGTCAATGAGTGATGAGTCAAAGTCTAAAGACTCAGTCTGAGTTCATCAATGACAGTAAATAAAAGTTTAAAACTAAAAGTATCAAAAATAAATCATGAAAAGACTCAAAATGCATCAAGGAGATAGCTCCATGGACTGGTCCTCCTGATGCATCTGCTGCATGAAGTCACCATCTATGGGAGTTTCACAGAGCTAATATAAAATTTAAATACTAAAGTCTAAACTAATAAAAAAAACTAAATAGTAAAAGTTTTACTGTACAGTAAAACTAAACAGTAAACACTAACAGAGCTACATAAATTATAAAATTATAAAAACAAATTTACAAACTAAATACTAAATAGTAACATTGCAGATTTTGTGATAAGCACTAGCAGTCTAGCAGGCCAAAGTCAAACCATCTTGCCAGTTGTCCAACAGTTTTAACGTTTTTAATATTTATACTCTAAAAATTTAAAATTGGTCTATATTCTCAGATTACTTGCATGCCTTCAGATCAGTCCCCTCGTTGTTCACATGCAAACACACAAAGATACATAATATAACTTATAAGTTTAAATATTAATGGCAGGCTGTGCCCCATTTATTTGGGATCTCAGGGTTTTTCCTCTATCTATAGTCGATTTAAATTTTTAATTATTTGATTCTGCTGCTTCTTACTTAACAATGAACATTTGCAGATCTAAATTTTACTGTTTTACACAGTCCAGACTCCATAACGATAAAACACTGAAGCCCCCCATTAAAAAAAATCAAATTTCGATCAAATTTCGAGGGGGGGTGTGTGGGAGCCCCCCATGTTTGGGGGGGCGTGTAGAAGCCCCCCCATCATTAGGCTGCGTTTCACCGCGTTTCGTCGAAAAGGGGGCGCCGGGAAACGTTTCACATGGAGCCCCCCAGCCCCCGGGGCGTGGGAAACGCAGGGGGCGAGCCCCCGACCCTGGGAGGCGCGTCCCCGTGGAACACTGGGAAATACTTTGTATCTGTTGCTAAACAAAGGCTCTGAATGGCTCATGTTGTATCCCAATCAATAAGTCTGGCTCAGAGGAAAAGAGAAAATCTACAGGCTGCATCATGGTAGCCCAACTACAATATATCTGTGGTAACAGGTACCTGACAAAATTAGATCTTCTTGTCCCAGCAGAGTAGTTGAAGGAAGCATTTATCAGATTCCTCCTTACACCATTTCCTGGGCGTGAAGTTCACATTGACTCTCCCATTCTTGTCTCAAATCCAGCTTTTCTATTAAAAGTGTTGCCTCCTAAAACACACTTGGACACGGGTAAGTCTCCCAACTGCTGTGTGTGTTCCTAAGGGCAAGTTATGAGCTGAGAACCCATGGTCGCCTTAGTTCTAAACTCCTCCGTTTAGACCACAACTCCTAAAGGCCAAGGGGGGTAGTCCCTACTTGCTAAGTTCTTTTTTTGAAGAATGTTTTCTGAGAGTTGTAAATTACAAAAATGACAATCAGCGTGCAATGATGCAAATATTTCAATGTCAAGCAAACCCTTTAACAATCAACGAGTAATGTATGAAAGAGAGAAACAATCAAATAATCAAAATGACCAGTGTCGTCTCTACTCGAGCTATGGAGTCACAATAATCAACTTTAAATAATTTTCCTAAAGCATCAACTCATTTACTTTAACAAATATAAAAGAACATGATGACTTCTAATAAATGAGTAAGTTAAAATAAAGTGATTGCAAATTAGAGAAACGTAAATGATTGTAACAATGTTATGCAAGTGGTCCTGTAAGTTTTAGTAAATTTTATGTCTCTCTTTGACTTAGGGAATTAAGGTGTTTGTTGGAAAGAAATGAACTATTCTAGATGTCTACCCCAAGAGACTATCTCCTTCGATTAGAGAGAGAATGTTCGGTGCTCAACATGGGAACACAAGGTTCTCACCTAGCTCCACGGGTCAAACTCGAAACTTGTTGGGTGCTCAACTAGAGGACACAAAGTGCCACGAAGCCCTCTACGGCCTCTACTCCACTAGCTCCACAGGTCAAGCCTCTTTTTCTCCTTTCTAATGAAGATACTTATCTGGGTGCCTATTAAACTAGCCAACATAAATCTTTGCTCTTTCTCATCACGCTAGATCGGTCGAACCGGCGGGGAGAGAGGATTCGGGGCAAAAAAAGTGGCTTGTGGTAAATTTTATCCTTAAAGCAAAAATTAAACAAAACAAGCCAAGTGCAATATCACAACGGGGGCAGAGCCTACTCAATTGTGAGGTGTGGGCAAAAGGAAATAAGCAAATACTTGAAATAAAAGTATTAGCCAACGCAATATTGCAAGGATGGCAAAGCCAAATCACTTACAAGGTGCGGGCAAAAAAAATAAAATAAAGCTAAAAAAAAAAACTAATCCTAGCCACTCAATCCACTTTCCAATGGAAAGGATGGGGCAAAAAATAAACTTGCGGCTATGAAAACTAATTACTCTAGCCCTTCTTCAATTGTTATGCAAGGGTGGGCAAACCCAACTTCCTTTGCATCCACTGGATGGCAAATTTCAAAGAATAACAAATGCAAACCTAGCCACCCAACTCTCTTCCTAAAGAATAGATGGGGCAAACAATTAAAAGTAAATAATAAAAAATAACAAGCCGTAGCCCCTCTTCACTTTGAAATACAAGGGTGGGCAAGCCCAACTTCCTTTGCATGCAAGGGATGGCCAAAATATATAACTCAAATATAAACTTGGAAAATCAAACAAAGAATTAAGTCCAAGAGACTCTCTTGGACTTGTTACAATGAAAGAAAATTCAGCACCTTTAGAAAAATGAGAAAGAGAATGAGGATTTGACCACTTTGAGGCAATGGGTTTTGAAGTGGTTGTTAAAGTTTATGCAGCTGCGAGACCCATTCTCAGAGCGAACGGTACCCTAGTCCATCGACTAGGGCAAAGTAAGACCCTAGAAGGTACCCTAGGGCCCCCAGTAGTCTCCTAGGGTTCTTGGTCTAGGACCAAGCAGGTTGATGCCATGGCAAAGCCCCTAGCATGTGGCTAGGGCCCCTATATGCCTCTAGGGTATTCTGGTTTGGGACCAGGGACGCAATGTCCAAGTAGAGCCTGCAAGTAGAGGCATAAATATATTCTGGTCTATAACCAGGGACACGATGTCCAAGTAGGTCTTGCAGGTAGTTGATCAACTTTCAGTGTGAGATTGAAACTCAGCTTAGTACTAAGAACCATTCTGCGAGAGAATGGAGGACCCTGTCAGGGTCCAAGGATTGATCAACTTGATTCAGTGTGAGACTGAAACTCAGCCTAGGGCTGAAAGCCATTCATCAAGAATGGAAGATAATGATGTCCTCCCTCCTAACCAGTTATTGCTAGGTTTCTTCTCAAGGGACTGGCCACCCCTTGATGATGTCCCTAGTACCTAACGCTTAGGAGCAGTGTTAAGGACAAAATGAGTGTACCATCCGTTTGGATCTTCCCCTTACACAATGATGACAAAATTATATAAAACAATGTACCTTGAGAGAGAGAAAAGTTTACTGGTCCTTTTGAGTTGTTTGTCCACCTTTTATGGTTCACATTATCCTGTGGGTATGTGGGTTGTTGTAACCCTTTTGGTTGACACTTGGTCCTTTACTTGGTCCTGGCACTCTTACTAGTTTGCACCTTTGATTATGATGACTCCTACTTTATGTTTTTTTTATCCTAAGTATTTTTTACCTTATGTTTTATTAAAGGACCATTGGACCTTTCATTATTTTGGTGACTTTATTTTTGATGAACCTTATGACCTTTTCTTTTATAAATTCATTAAATATTACTTTATGGTTTTATTTAAATAAAACCGTTATGGTAGAGGTTTTATTTGTATGGTTTTATTAAAACAACTTTGGACCTTTATTTTACTATGGGCCACTTTAACCTATCCTAAGTAAATCTAAGTGTTATCTTTCACCTACCATATAACCTATATAAGGAAAAAGACTATATGTTTCATATTAATGGGATTTTGCTCCGCAACTTACCTTCACGGGCTTGTTTTCACGGCTTACCTTCACGGTTCTTTCATGGTTCCTTCACAAGCTGTCTTCACGGGTTTACCTTCACGGCCCTGTCACGGGTTCCTTTGTGGTGATCTCTGTCTGCGGTGATCTCTATCCGCCTGTCGGTTTCTTCAAATGCTGGTGATCGTTGCTATCTGTCTGGCTCTGCGATTTCACTTCACTGCTCCTGCTGGTTCCCTCACGTGTTTATCCTCTGTCGGTTCCTTCCTGAGTTGCTTTGTTGGTTCCTTCACAGGCTACTCTGCTAGTTCCTTCACAGTGATTGTCTGCGATCTTTTACCCGTCTGGTCTTGTCGGTTTCTTCACGTGGGTATCCACTGCAATCTTGACAGTCTGCACACTTCCTTTGTGAGCTTTTCCTACGTGGTCTGCCTTGTGTGACTCTGATTCACATCATCTCGTGAGGTTCACCTTATGCATTGACTTTGGTTGACTTCCACCGTGATCATAAACCTGTCTTCTAATATGGACTGGGTTTTTCCTTCACTGTGACTGAGAGGTTGCTATTCTAAGTGTGACCCTGAGATTACTTTGTGCGAGTGTTGGGTTCTTTCGTAGCGTAACCATGAGGTTTCCTATCAAGTGTGAACTGTGGGTTTATCAGTATGACTATGTGTCTCATGTGACTGCAATCTGACTATGTGTCTCTATGCAACTGCATCCTCACTAGCATGGCTGTGTGTCCTTCAGTTTGATTGTACAAGGTATGATTGTGTGTCATTTGTCAGCATGACTGTACTAGGTATGATTGCACTTCTTAACTAAGAAGTCTGGGTCAGTATGCTTCTACCTTAACCATCTTAGGCTCTCTCTCAAGGTATGTATAAAATTGTTTGCCTAGTTGACTTGTCCCTTCGGTGACAAGATCAAATATGAGTCTAAGGTTGATTCAAACACTGGTCATGATTCTTTACTGCTGATTTTTATTGTACGTTATTTTATCATGTTGTTACTGCACATGGCATTTGATGATTCTCGAGGACCAACGTTAACACAGTAACTAATGAAGCGTTAAGTTGAAAGAGATGAAAATTATGTTCTTGCTTTATTACAGTTTAGATTTTGTTGGCAGCAATATTCTGAATCTGAATTTATATGTCCATGCACTTATGCTTTTTGCTTGTATTAAAACATTACTAACCCTTAAATTTCAGCAGTGGTGACCCTTGGGAGTTCTTTGCAATATTTTCTGTCCAAATTTTGACAGAGTTTCCCCTTGTAAAACCCTAAACCTGCAAAAAAACAGCAAGTAAAATGTGGTAAAAGATGCCCAAAATCACTTTGGGACACCTTGCATACAAGTGTAAAAATTTGCTCAAGATATGTAATAAAAACTATAGAATCAATTGCTTCAAATAACTTGTAAAATGAAGATTCAAACTAGACTTGAAGATGCAAATAAAGATAAAGAAAAATGCAGAATTTTTTTGAAGGAATTAGTGTGTTCTTTGCTCTTCAAATGGTTGAAGAGGTGGGGCATCTAACCAAAGAATCCCACTCTTCAATCCGGATAACCTGCAAGTTGAAAGATAAGCTAAACAAACACAAAGAGAGCTGAGATTCTCACAATGATTAAAGAAATCAAATTATTCAACCAAGAAATGCTTGAAGTTCTTGAATGCAAGAGAGAAAAACTCATAAGATCTACACAAACTAAGAAGATCTTACCAAGGCAAAACTGTTTGCCTCGTTGGACTCACTTGTACTTTAAAAAGCTTGAGAAAACGGGAGCAAGTCACCACCCAACAACACAAGATCTCCTCCAAAGTTTTTTATTAAAAATTCCCAATCGTTGGAAATTACAATAATCTCAAAGAATGAGAGCAAAATGAAAGCAAGAGAGAGCAAGAGAGTGAGAGCATGAGGGATTGTCCCCCAAATTAGGAGGGGAAGCCTCCTTAAATAGGAAAAATGAAAGAGAGAGGCTCTTTGCTTGCTAGACAAGTGTCACAAGGGAGAGAGGAGGATCCAAGAAAGGGTGGCAAATTTGCTCAAGGAGGGCAAAACCATGGTTTGAGATCTCAAATATGGGGAGAGAAACCCCCAATTTAATGCTTTTAACCTTATTGCTATGTCAAATGGGGAGGAAACCACCACAGTGGGGCCCCTTCTATTGACTTTAGCTCGCCCAACCAATCAAAGAGAGAAGGGGGCACCCCCCTAGAGTCGACAACTCAAAACTTGTTATATGCTTGCTTGGAGGACTCCCTTTGGGTCTTAAATTTATCTTAGGAACCTAATATAAACATTAGAACCTTTACTTGGCCACTCCAAGTGACTATAGGCATTTTTCCAAAATTTGGCCCTCTAATTAAATGCCCAATTTCCTGATTTCCATGACCGACCTAGGAAAAAGTGACCAAAACCATAATAATACTTGTCTGAATGACTTCAAACTTAGCCCAAGGGTATTGGGGGACTCATGCCATTGATTTTGAGTACCCATACCCATATTCATGGGCATTAGATGCCACTTAACCCTCTTTTAATACAATTTTTTTTATGCTGAGGGACAATTTTTAATCACCAAAAATTAAAAAATACTAGGCAAAACTTAATGAAATTCCGCAAGACTCTCGATAATGTCTAGCATGGTAATATAGAACATTCCTAGGCCCCAATCACCCCATGGACTCGATCACTAGAACACCTTTCACCACTTTGGAGGTAATTTTGAGTGAAAAACTCAAATAATTAAAATCTCTGAAAAGAAATTTTAATTATCCAAGTAAAAAAACACTCGATGAAAGTACTTCCCTAATGACTAAGTCTTAGGTGATTAAGTTACAAAAAACTAGACCTTCATGCTGACATATCCTTACAAAATCTCCTGCAGGGGTGCGGAAATTTCATAGAGAGAAGAATAGAAGAAGAGCTGCCTCGCTTGATATAATCATTAAGTACTTCATTTTTATCTTCAAGGCACACCGAACATGTGGATGGTACATGGTTGGCCACCTAGTTGGTTAGGTGGTCAACAAAAAGTTAAGGAGCTTTCTCCCTTTCTTAGATGAGAGACTTCTTGTTCTAAGTTCTAACCTTTCACACTCTTTCTCTCTTAAGGATAATAAACTTTTATCTTCATTCAATGGCTCATTTATTTTGCTGAGATTTGATCTATGCCTGGCAAGTAATTCCTTAATGAGACTAGCTTCCTGATTCAGAGAGCATTCAGCTTGTTGGTTTATTGTCTTGTGTGTGAATCCAATTCCAGTTTTGTCCTTGACATCTCTTTGTTGAAGAAGCAAGTTGTTCAAATCTGTAGAGCTTTTCTCAAATCTTTGATTTAAAGGGCTTGTCTTCTTTAGTTCTTCCTGAAGGGAACTGATTTCAGCATCCTTTTTGAGAGCATTTGCTCTTATTTTCCTTGCCAGTTGATTTCTGGCCTCTAGGTGATCTTTTTCTTGTTTATCATCGATGTTTCTCAAGTTCTCTATTTAGTCTAAAGCAGCCAGCAGTTCTGCTTCAAGATCTACAACTCCTCCTTCATTCTCCTTATTAATATGAGAATCTTCCTTGGCCAAAAACAGGATTTCATTTCTGCCTTCAACCACAGATTCGTCATCTTCTTCATAGTCTGAGACTCGATCTTCAACTTGAGAAAAAAGGGTTTTTTGTTAACAAACTTTCTTTCTGAGAAATTTCTTTTCAGGTTTTGCTTGTTTTTTCTTAAGGGACACTTTGCTGCAAAGTGTCCTATTTTTCCACAGCTAAAACATTTCAATGGCAGTTTTCCTTTGTACTTCCCCGTTTCTCTTGGAAGCTTGTTGACAAAATTGGCTAACTCATCGTCTGAGACATCCAAGTCTGACAAACAGCCAGCATATTCTTCAGTTTTCTGATGCTTTTCCTTTGTTTCCCTGAATGCTGCTTTCTTTTGCTCGGGGCCATCAATCCTCATCTAATAGGCAATCAAAATTCCATGTAATTGACTGAATTTAAGATCGTCCAAGTTGTCATTTTCTTCAATGGCAGATACCTTGGGGTTGAATCTAGCTGGAAGAGATCTTAAAATCTTTTGTACGACTAAAGTTTCATCAATAGATTCACGAAGACTTCGCATGGTGTTAATGGGTTCTTCTACCCTCTGAAAGTAGGCAGCAATGTTCTCTTCCTCCTGCATTCTGAGCCCTTCAAATTGACCTCTGAAGCTTAGTAGTTTTGGTTTTTGGACCTTGGAGTAACCACGATGCATAGTTGCCAATTTAACCCAGATCTCTTTGGCAGTTGTATGATTCATCACCTTGTAAAACTCTGATTCATTCAACCTAGCAAGAATTGCATTCATTGCTGTGGCATTTTCTTCACAAGCCTTTATTTCTTTTGAGGTGGATGGACGCCGATTGTCTTTGGGAGGAACATATCCATAAAGCATGCTTGTCCAGATATCAAAACCAATGGACATTAAATAGGCAAACATCCGTTTACTCCAGAAGATGTAATTTGTTCCGTCAAACTTAGGAACATTTCTGAACTTGACTCCACCCATCGTAGAGTGTGTTTGCTAAGAAACTCCTTCTAGTCGACTAAACCTGACAGAAGAAGCCGCTCCGATACCAATTGAAAAACACACTCGTAACGCTGAGAAGGGGGGAGGTGAGGGGGGGGAGGGGGTTTGAATCAGTGTTACAGTCTGATTTCAATTTTTAAATTTGAACCAGATACACTTCTACTAAATCTTTTGTGACTAATTGGTCAAAGCAACTGTATGATAACTTGCACAGCAGTAACAGCAATAAATTAACAAGAATTTCAATTATTGGTACAATCAGTAATTTACATAAAAAATATGTGCTACAATACAGTATCTATACACCAGCAGCAACTGATGTAAGAGGCTCCTACCTCAGCAATATGTTCAGCTCCAACTGAGATTGTTTGATCAGGCTTCAACCCAAGAGTGAATTGGTTCTTACCTTGCTTCTGTTCACCTTATTACCTAGTCGTTGGATACAAGAATGATCCAGTAGTGAGCTTGAGATTGATTTTCAACTTCTAAGCAAACTAGTCTTCAATGACTGTGATCACTGGTAATGTTGACTCTTGATAAGATAATGGTACCCTTGGTATCACTCTCCTTGCCTCAGCTGAAGTAGATCACTATAGAATCAATCCTTTCACCAAGTAAACTCAGCTCATCTATTCACTGCCCCTTAGACTTCAACAGTCCAAAAAAAAAAACTCAACTCCTTTATTTGCTGCTATTCAGACTTTATCGCATCCCTCTTCAGCTGTTCTTCTATGCTCACGTCATAGTGCATTGAGGTTTTGATACCCTTCACTCATCTATTTATATCCCACTCAAAACAATACTTTATGAGCCGACCTTCAAGCTGTTTGTTTTTATTATTATTTGAAAAAAAACAGTGCTATTGCTGTTTTATGGAGCCGACCAGAGGTTCAATTAATTGTTTAATTAATTAACTACAACACACGGGTTTGCCTGGCTCTTTAACCCTTATTTCCACGCTTCTTAACAGGCTGGTTTATTCCGGCTTCACATTCTTCATGCCATTTTAATATTTTATTAAGGCTACTTTGCCTCCCATGCAAGGACATGTAGTCATATTGGGGCTTCTCATGCCCAAAGTTTTCATGCTGAGTGGTCTTTTCAAATACTTTTATGATAATTTCTTTGAAACTGATAAGAGTGGGGGCTTACAATTGCACTGGGGCTTGTATGTTAGGTCCAACACTTACCAAATCAAAAACATCAAGCCACTCCACAACTTAGTGCTGGCCGCTGAACTTGATCTGAGATTTGGATACTGAAGCTCATATGATCTTTTCTTAGGGCATCCAAAATACTGTAAGGGCATCACTGTGTGAGATTTGGGCTTTCAAAAGACCTTCAAAAACCTTCGATTGGTGCTGGGATTACCACCTTATTTAAGCGTTGAAGTGGACTTTTAAGGTCTGGTTGAATGCTGATTTAGGCCCATCATTTCTGCTGAGTTTGAACAGTTGATTAGGGCATTTGATTGTGACCTCTGGCACACTTCAATGTATGATTATTTCATCTCTTGATCTTTCAGATTGGGACTGACATCTTGCTGTTCTAGGGCTTCTTCAAAAAGACTCAATAATGTTGCATAATTCTCAACCAACTTTGCCAATGAGAGACTGATTCTTCGTTCCAAGATTCTGCTAATTTGGCTTGTCTTTGACAGTGAGAGACCAAGTTCAGACTTGGCTTGTGCTTGTGACATCAATGCCAATACTGATTTCCAACAAGTGCACCAATACAACTCCCTTGTATAGGGAGGTGATCATGGGTTATTTCCCATGACACTTGTCAGGATTGCTCACTTGAACCCTACATGCATGGTAATCCATATCTTCCCTCCCTTCATCGTGGCAATCCTCCAATGCTCCTTTTGGACCAAAATATCTAGCCCATTTTAAATAGTATGCAATAAGTCCAAATACCAAAAAAATTATGACTCGTATTGCTTTATTATTTAAATGCTTTACACATTTATAAGAGAAAGTGATTACTTCTAAATTTTTACATTGTTTTAATTTTAAAAATACTTTTTTTATTTATTACAAGGAAAATTGGTCCATGCCACCTTCGGCGTCGACTGGTAGAAGTGTTGCACATTCAACTTTAGAGAAGGATATGCTCCCTTCTCCTTAGTTCAATGACTTGCACTAGGAGCCTTAAAGCTCTTTTCCTTGTACTTCAAAGTAGTGTATCTCCTTTGGGCATCGAGATAGTTGAGCTTAGATCTTAAAGATTAGCTTAGATTTTCTCTTATAGGAGTGGCTTTCACACTCCCATTATGTATTGACACTTGCACTGAGCAGTCTCACTAATCTACTTTTGGTCCTTTGTTGGATATTAATAAAATCTTATATTGATGATTTAGAGCTTTTTTATGTTACAAGTAGGTGGCAAGAATATAAATTCTGATCATGTTTTAAGGTTATAAATATTTGACATTATGGATATCCATTTAAATTTTAACATGAATAAAGTCTTCTTTTTGCAAATTGCAGTTGTGCTATATGTTTAAGTTTTAATGGAGGCTTTAGATTTTATCATGATTCATTACTCATGTTATATTTCATTCTATTTTGTGTGCATGTTTGTGTGTGTGTATGTGTGTGTGCGCGAGGGTGAAATTACTGGACCTCAAACTGAACCTCATAACTTAGGTTGTACCGAAACTCCTGGTTGGCTAACTGGATACATGGAAGATCTAAGTAAGGATACATGGTTTTGCCATTGTAAATATTCATGCTTTAAGGTCTATAGAACAAAGTGATGAAATGGAGTATGGCAGATGTAAATAATGAACAAGCACCAAATTCAGCCTACAAAATAGAATGTGGGACAATCAAGTTACAATACCAAAAATAAGTGGACTAATCATCTCACTTTAAGTAGAGTTGAAGAAAAGCAAGACAGGTCCACTGAATGTCAGACAAGACCAAGCAAGTTTAAATAGAATCCCAGATGTCACTGTTAAAGTTTGAGTTAGGTTAGGGATTGATATAAGAGAAATTAAAAATTTTATACTGTAATGCATAAAACATAACTAAAACAAAGCTAGATCTGGAACAGTGCTGCTGTAATAAATTCGAAACATAATTTTCATCTCTTTCAACTTTAACACTCCAATGGTCACTGTGTTAAAGTTGGTCCTTGAGATGATTTAACAATTGCAATGTACAAGACATAAACAATAGCAATAGTACAATACAAAATAAACTAATGAACAATAATTAATAAACAATAACAATGCTAGTTTAGATCTGGTTTGGATCTGCCTTATACTCAGACATCTTTGGAATCAACTCTTGTCACTATAAGGACAAGCTGCCAAAAGACATACCTTGAAAGAGAGGGGGTTAGAGTGTTGTTGGTTTAGGTTAGGCACATACAGTAATAACAAGATATTCCAGTCACCAAGAGTGAAGACCCTAGCAACAGATATACTCAGTCTCGACTCTCAAACACAACTACATACCCTCAAGAAGTCACATCAGACTTAACACAATCAAGGATCAGCCCTAGAGGCTGCAGACAGTCATAGCTTAGCTAGAAGAGGTCACCGCAGTCCACGACCCTACTAGGGAAGGCACCATAGTCCTCGGTTTAGTCAGGAAGCAATAGTCACCACAGTCATGGCCTTCTAGAGAAGGCACCAAAAATGACGGCCTGCTAGAGAAAGGTTAAACAGTCCATGACCTAGGTAGGAATGTTGATTTTTCTAAGCAGCATCGAGAGCCATTCTCTTAGGAGAATGGGCACACCTGGTCGCCGATCACGGTGTGAACTCAACCCAGTGTTGAGTGACCATTCTGTTGAATGGTAGATATTTGGTCCTCAACCATGATATGGACCCAACTTTGCCTTGGGTAGACTCAACCCAGTGTTGGGTGACCATTCTGTTGAATGGTAGACATCTAATCTGGGACCGCGATGTGAACCAGTCTAGTATTGGTAGACTCAGCTTAGTTCTGAGTAGCCATTCGCTTGGAGAATGGAGGCGCTTGGTCTGTTACCAAGTATTTGACCTAGGGTGAAATTATGCAGCCTATGGTTGAGGCACCTAGTCTGTTACCAAGAAGGCACTATAAGCCCTAGAATTGGTCTAGGCATGTGTGACACTCTGACCCTTGATCAATGGGCTTGTGGTCTTCTCCAAGACTTAGCTACCCTTGGTTAAGAAACCCTAGTACCTGATCTTGGTGTCACACAGAGTGTGAGGTAAAAGCATTAGTAACTCTCTTGGCTTATGATGATGTACTTTGAATGGAATTAAAAGACCACACGTAACGACCACAAGGTAACTTGGAAAAAGGCTAAAAGCAAAAGTCAAAAATACATAAGGACTTTTTGTAAAAGTAAAAAATACATAAAAGACCTTTTAGACTATAGAAAGGTAAAAGTGAAAATTAGAAAAGAATAAAATAATATTATTTTGTTCTTTCTAATTTTGGTCCACTTACAGGTGACTCAAGGATATAAAAGAAGATCAAGCCAATTCATTATTACACACTTGCTCTCTTAGGTACAGTTGCTATTCTAAAGATCTCACTGGTTGAAGAAGAGAAGTTCATGATTCTTCCCTAGCATGGATGAGTCTAGCTAGGGCATCATCATCATCCATTTGAAGGCAAAACCCTAAGCTAGGGTTTCTTCCATTTTATGTCTTAAGGCCTTTAACCAAACCCTCATCTTCAACATCTAACTTCTTCAAGTAGACACATTCATCTCCAGGCTGTTTCATTTTCAGATCCTGGCAACTTCTTCCAGATCTGGGTAGCCTCTCAAAATTTCGGGCAACAGAGATTTGTTTTGGGCATCCCTCCTCCTCTTCATGGGTCTCCCTTGTTTTCTCTTCGGGTAGCTCCTCTCGGGCTCGACCCTCTTTCTTTGGCCCCCGGGTTGCTACCCGTGAGGGTTTGGGCAACTAGCCAACCCTCAGGTAGCATACCCGTGAGTGTTTGGCAACTTCCCAACCCTCGGGTGGCCTCTAGGGAAACCCATGAGGGTTGCGGGCTGCCAGCAGTCTGTTGTAGCAGCTATTGAACAAACCCTAGGGTCTCGGGTTGTCAGCTGACAGACTCGGAAGACCATGGGCCTACTGCTAGCCCTTTCGAGCAGCAGTAGAGCTGCCACAGAGGGCAGTCGGGTAAGTATCCGGACAGGGAAAAAGACAGGCAGTAGTAGGGTTAAGGAAATCCTGGCAGTACGGACAGGCAAACAGAGCAACGCAGGTAAATCCGAGCAGGGTAAACAGACTTTCGGGCAGACTGCTAGATTTGGGCAGCAGAGAAAATTCAAGGCAGCAAAGCCCTAATTTTTGGAAAAAGCCAACTTGGCGATTTCTGTAAATTTAGAAATTTGATCTTCTGTCATTGTGGAAAACCCTATTTGGGTTTGTGGAACTTTTTGAAGAATTTCTAGTCCTCTCATTTACGAGATGAGTTACTAATGCTTTTTGGGGTTTTTGTCCTTTAAAGGTTTCCCCAATGAAAAACACATGTGTCCATTGTGTTGATGTGATGAATGTTATTTTACTGCACTTGTCATTTGTTTAAAGTTAAACTACAAATTTTTAAGTATTCATGCTAATGCTAAAACTCAACAAGGAAGGACTACCACAGTCCACGACCCAGTTAGCAAAGACTACCACAATCCAAGGTTAGCCTTAGGGGGCTAACACAATCCACGACTCAGCCTCAAAAGGGACACAAACAGTCACGCGCAGCTTCTAGAGGGAAAAAACAATCACGGTTCAACCCTCACTGAAAATTTCTCAAAACCCCAATTCGATTTCAGTTTCAGTTTAGCATATGGTGTTATGCCCAAAACCCATCATCATTGCATGTGCATTAAAAAATAAAAAATTTGACTGAAAACTGAAAACACATGAGATTTCTTTTCAACTTTTGAACTCTGATGGCAACCCTAAACTCTTACTCAGAAATTTATTTTTAGCCACACACATGAAAATTAAATGCTAAGGTTGTTGGTCAAATTGGCCCAGGAAAAACCCCGAAGGGAAAACCTGTTTTCAGAGAGATTTTATTCTTCAAGTAGAATTAAAAATTAATTACAACAGTACTTATCTCCTCGAAATTCTTGCCAACTTCATGCTGACAAAATGTTGTGCGGCTGCCTCAATTTCCGTGTTGTACGGACCTCACAAATTTGTACCAAATCTACCTATTGTACAGACACAATTAATGATGTATGGACCTTGATTTTTGTGTTGTACGAATGCCTCGAAATTTGTGCCTGCTCACCATGATTTTTGTATTGCATGATTGCCTTGAAATCTGTGCCTGTACGAGCTGTACGACTTGCATTTAATGTTGTACTGATGCTACAATAAATGTTGTATGGTATGCCTAGGGATGTGTGTCAATATGCTTGTACAGTTTCCTCGAAATTCGTGCCCTTTCTCCTCTTCCTGAAATTGGAATTTTTGCAAAGGTTTCTTCTCTCTGGTTTTCTCTTGTTCCTTCTCTTTCAAAATTCTCTCTTGAAAGTGAACAATCAATACTCTTTGCCTTTCCCAAGTCCTCTTTGTTTGAGTAACTTCCACCTTGAGATCAATGGCTTAGATTAAAAGCCAACTACATGAGATCTAGGGCCAATCTCATTTCCTCATTAAAAATTCACTTTTTAATTAATAATGAGAATTTAAACTCATTAATGCTCATAAAGTCACTTTTAAAATATAAACTCAAACATTTATTAAAAGGTCACTTTATCATAAAGTCATTCTCACCTTTTAATTTGGCTAGGGACCACATTTTAAAGTGTCCTTGTCCACCCCAAGGCAAGAGTTAACAAACACTTCCTTGGTAAAAATTCAACACTCCCTCTTACTGAGGAACGTGTTTTTCACCACTCCCATCTTGTCTTTAAAATGTATGTGCTTTCCTCTTCCCAAATACTTCGTGAGAATAACTGCTACCTGCTTATCTGTAGAAATGTATAGTAACTCCACAACTCCTCTCTGGACATAATCTCTGATGAGGTGGTATCTGATCTCAATGTGTTTTGACCTGTCATGAAACACTGGATTCTTAGAGAACCTAATGCAAGTCTGATTGTTACAGTGAATGATAGTAGGCCTCGACTCCTAACCAAATAAATCAACCATGAACTTGCGAAGCCACAATGCCTCACAACTCGCTTGACTGGATGCCATGTACTCGGCCTCTACAGAACTCAAAGCAACGGACTTTTTCGTCCGACTGAACCATAACACAACTGTCGAGCCCAACCTGAAACAACAATTGGAAGTGCTCTTCCGGTCTGAAGCACTGCATGCCCAATCTGAATCTGCAAAGCCAACCAAGTCCACTCCACCTGACCTCTTGTAGTCCAGACCATAGTCTATAGTCCCAAAAAGGTATCTCAAAATATGTTTTGCGGTCGTCTAGTGCACTCACCTGGGATCCACCATGAACTGACTGAGAGTGTTCACCGCAAAACTCATATCTAGTCTGGTGTTGACCAAATACATCAACGAACCAATGAGTTGACGAAACATAGTAGGATCCACCAACTCTCCCTCAAAAGCATGAAGCTTCTTCTAGTTGGTGATCATGGGTGTGGACATGGGTCTGCAATCCTCCATCTGAAATCTCCTTAGAACATCTGCAACATATTTTTCTTGCCCCACGAAAACATGTCCATCCTCCTGCGACACCTCCAAGCCTAAATAGTAGTGCATCAACCCAAGGTCGGTCATCTCAAACTCCGAAGCAAGATCTTTCTTGCATGCATCAATCAGGTGCTCCCCTCCTGTAATGAACAAGTCATCAACATACAACAAAAGAATGAGTGGAACACCTCCAACCACAATGTAGTAAAGGTTGGGATTCGCCTCACTCTTCTAAAACCCAATCGAAAGCAAATAAGAATCAATTCTCGAGTACCAAGCCTAAGGGGTTGCTTTAGACCATACAAGGCCTTTTTCAGCTTGCAAACATGAGAATCTCTCTCATAAATCTCAAAGCCCTGTGGTTGCTCTAGATATGCCTCCTCCTGTAGAAGACCGTTGAGAAAAGCGGTCTTCACATCCATTTGATGGATCTTCCAACCCATCTTTGCCACAACGGAGATCACTGCTCTGATCAAAGAAAATCTAGCAATCAGTGCAAAGGTCTCATCATAATCAACTCCCTCTATCTGTGAGAACCCTCATGCTACAAATCGAGCTTTGTACCTCTAGATGATGCCATCTGCAACATGCTTGATTTTTTAAAGCCACTTGGAAGTCACAACTGACTTCCCCTCTGCTCTTGGAACTACCTCCCACACACCATTCTCCATGATGGAATTGTACTCTTCCATCATGGCATCTCTCCAAACCTGATGTACCAAAGCCTCCTCATAAGTAGTAGGCTCAGACTCACGCAAGCTAGTCACCTATGCCATGTAGCTGGAAAATCTCTCAGGTGCCTTGCTCTCTCTGACCTCCCTCTTGGGTGACCCCACAGACTCCTCTGCTTCCTTCACAAGCTCCCTAAGCCAACTTAGCTTTCTCTTCCTGAAAGTAGCATCATGTGGTAGGCCCTCCTTTATATCAGACATATGTCTCCCTAAAGAAGTACCAACTACCTAAGATCCTGTCCCTGGTGAACCTGAACCAAGTGTACCCGAATCACGTGAAGGTGTAACCTATGAACCTGTGCCCCGTGAAGATGTCCCTGTAGACTGAGTCCCTGAAACTGATGAACCTGTAACTTATGACCCAGTCACCCCTGAGACCTGTGACTCGCTAAACTCTGAGATACTGTTACCTGTGGAGTACTATGTTGCTCCTCTATCTAAGAATCTCGAGATCTCCAGAAGGCTCGCTCCTCCTCAAATCTCACCTCACTACAACTCTCCTCTGTGTAGGGAGGTATATGCGATAAGCCTTCGAGACCTTGTTATATCCAACAAAATACCCCTCTCTCTAGTAGCCTCCAACTTTGTCCTCTTCTCAAAAGGGACATGTGAGTATGTAAGGCATCCGAAGATGCGGAAGTGGCCTATCTCAGGCTTCTTTTCGGTGAACATCTCCTCAGGAGTTTTGCACCCCAAGGCAAGGTGCAGACTCCTATTCTGCACGAAAACAACTGTACTATAGGCCTCTTCCCATAGAAAGAAAGGAAGAGTCTGATCATGCAGCATGGCTCTAACTGCACCCACTATTGCAGGGTTCATCCTTTCAGCCACTCCATTCTGTTGTGTGTGTAAGGAACGGTCAACTGCCTCTTGATCCCCTCTTGTCTACGAAACTCATTGAAAGCATGGGAAGTATACTCACCCCCATTTTTTGATCTGAGTACCTTTATCTTCTTTCCTGTCTGGTTCTCCACAAGAGCTTTGAACTCTTGGAACCGAAGCAAGACCTCCTCTAGCTTCTTGCTTCTCAGAAAATAGATCCAGGTCTTCCTAAAAAAGTCATCGAGGAAAGTAATGTAATACTCAAAACCTGTCAACGAAACAGAAGACATGGAACCACATAAGTTTAAATGAATCAAGTCCAACACTCCCTTTGATCTGCTGTCACTGCTCGAAAAAGCAGTCTTGGTGTACTTTCCCAATGCACACCCTCTGCATACACCACTCTACTCAGTATTGAAATTTGGCAAACCTGTGGTCATGTCTCTCAGCATCCTCAAAGTTGAATGGCGAATGTGGGCCATCCTCCTGTGCCATAACTCACACAACTCACTGCTGCTCTAAGTGTGTGCCAGTGCATGATGTGGTTGGAAGAGAAGCTTGTATAGTTTCCTACATTTGACTCCAATCGCATATGAAGCAAATGGACCCTCTGCTTTGGGAAAGATACATCTTTCCCATCTAGGACATATACCCCAAGGCCTCTGTCCTCAATCATGGAAACTGACACAAGGTTCTTCTTTAGCCCAGGGACGTACAAGACATCCCTTAGTACCATGGGCTCCATGGACTCCCTATCAAAGCAGACTATCCCACACCCAGCTACTCTCACCACTGTACCATCGCCCAGTACAACCTCCAAGTCAATCTCATAAATCTTAGTGAACATGTCTCGATCACTTGTCATGTGACTCGAAGCTCCACTATCAATGTACCAAGTGGAGGAAGTAGTGGAAGCACTCAGTGAATGCCCAACAATCATGGAATGCTTTATGTGATCGTCAAAATCCCTGCTAGTGATGCATGATGCTCTCTCTACACAACCACCAGCAAAGAAAGAAAACTTTCTCACAAATCTAGTAGCATACTCATCAATCTCTATTGAAGTTGTTGTTTGTTGTTTCTTCTTATTCATGTTTGGGCATTGTCTAGCATAATGCCCAAACTTCTGACAAGCAAAGCATTTCACTTTGCTCATGTCCTTTCTCTCTCCATCTTGCTGCTTGGTTCCACCCTTGGAACCCTTCTTGAACTTCTTCTTCTTCCCCTTTGCTACTAATGCCACATTCTCCTCATCATCCTTGTTGTGAGATGTATTGCCCTGTACATATCCCCTGCGGGTCTCCTCCTATATGAAATCATCCCAAAAACGATCCCATGAAGGCATGTGCTCACGAGCAACCATTGGCTCCACAAATATAGCCCATGGCTTCGCCACACCATTCAAGGTTGTATGCACCAACTCAGCACTATCTATCACCTCCCCAATAGCTCCAAGCTCATCACGAACCTATGTAATCCTTGTGAGGTAAGTGGTCAGATTCTCACCCTTGTTCATGCGAATGCTCTTTAACTTATCCCTTAATACCATTTTTTGGTTTTCATTGAAACTTTTGTAAAGGTTAGTTAAAGCGGTCCACATCTGATGTGCATGATCTTTACCTGATATGTGTGGAATCACATGGTCTTTTATTGCATCAAGAAGGATTATTTTGGCCTTTATATCCTTCTTGTCAAATGTAGCTTTAGTTGTAGCATCTATGGGAACAGTCACTGGATTTGTAATAGTGTTGTTCACTATGTCCCATAGTCCACTATCTTGTAAAATCAGTACTATTCTAGCCTTCCATGGACTGAAATTTACAGCCCCATCCAACCTGTCCTCGATCCTAAGACCGGTAGCCATGACTACAAGAAAATTCAAGAACTTGTTTTACTCAACAACCTTGTTTTCCCTTATTTCTCAAATCTGAAATTTATTTCTGTGTGTAATTTTTCAGCCTTCAATCATGCTCTGATACCATGAAAATTTTTGAAAACCCCAACCTGGTTTCAGTTTCAGTTTAGCATATGATTTAATGCCTCTGCGAATCTGCTAGTACAGTTTCCTCGAAATTAATGCCTTTTCTCATCTTCTTGAAATTGGAATTTTTGCAAGGGTTTTTCTCTCTGGTTTTTTCTTGTTCCTTCTCTCTCAAAATTCTCTCTTGAAAGTGAACAATCAATACTCTATTGCCTTTCCCAAGCCCTTTTTGTTTGAGTAACTTCCACCTTGAGATCAATGACTTAGATTAAAAGCCAACTACATGAGATCTAGGGCCCATCTCATTTCCTTATTAAAAAATCACTTTTTAATTAATAATGAGAATTTAATGCACACCCTCATTAATGCTCATACAACAATGTTATCGGAACCAATCCGGTTTAGGCAAAACCGGTCGATTTGACCGGTTTACAGGGTTTTTCGGTTTGGTCAGGGCTTCGAACTGCTTGGATCGGATTTTGAGCATGATCCGGCCTAAACCGAGCCAAAACCGTCAAACCGGCCTCAACCGGGCCAAAACAGTCGAACCGGCCAATTTTGACTGGTTTTGTACGGAACTAGTCCTGTCCGTACAACACCGTATGGTAGCCATCCGGGGACCCACGAAACTCAAATTTTGGTTGTAAATTTCAATGATGTATTCTGATTCAGAACTTCAGTGATGTATTTTGGATCGGAACTTCAGTTATGTATTGCACTCGATGATATTTTGGTTATTTGCACCTATACTTGCTATATATTTGAGAAACTTTGCATATTTGTGTATTAATGGTTTGAATTCATATGTATGCACATGAATATATGTTTTTTTTACAGAATATGAATATTTTATGTATTTTTTTGTCTACCGGTTTTTTTCCGGTTCCGGTTTGGTTCACATTTTGGACTCTATCGATTCAATGACCGGTCCGGTTTTGATAACATTGTCATACAGTCACTTTTAAAATATAAACTCAAACATTTATTAAAAGGTCATTTTATCATAAAGTCATTCTCACCTTTTAATTTGGCTAGGGACCACATTTTAAAGTGTCCTTGTCCACCCCAAGGCATGAGTGAAAAAACACTTCCTTGGTAAAAATTCGACACTCACACAGTCACGACCTTCTAGAGAGGTCATGACCAACCCTCAAGGGATCAAACATTCCACGACCCATCCCTTAGAGGTCTCACAAACAGTGACGACATGCTAGAGAGGTCATGCCCAACACTCAAGGGATCAAACAATCCACGGCCCAGCCCTTAGAGGGCTCACAAACAATCAGGGCCTGCTAGAGAGGTCATGCCCAATCCTTAAGGGATCAAACTATCCTTGCCCCATCCAAGGAAAACCATACACAGTCACGAACCAACACAAGAGAGAAATGACACAATCACCAACAGTCACAACTTATCTAGGTAGGCCAAAAACAATCATCAACAACCACAACCTACCAGGAGAAAGCATTCTCGGTCCACAACGAGAAAGGAGCACCAAAGACCCGAAATCATCTACTTCAGAGCAGCAGTAACCTTAGGCGTCAAGCACCAACCAGCAGCAGACAGTTAAGGATAATATCTGAACTTCTCTTGTGTCAAGATTGCTAGAAATGGAGAAGTGAAACTTAATTTATAATCTTGACAAGCCTTCTAGAAAGGTCACTTAAGCAACCCCTAAGTTTTAGTATAGTTACCAATAAAATAAAATCAGGTTGACTTACAATAGGGTACCAAAGGTCATAAGGTCACAAATAATAAAAACAATAAAAACAAAAAGGTTAAGTCATCATCGCAAAGGTAGTCAAGGTACCACACACAATAAGGGCGATAGGACCAAGTAGAAGATAAAGGACCATAAGTCAACCAAAGGGGTCACAACAAGGTGGTAAGGCAACCCCCATACCCACAAGACCCAGGTGTACCATAAGGGTGGGGAAATAACCCCTTTTACCCACAGGACCAACAAGTCCAAGGACTTTAATCTTTTCTCTCTCTCAAGGTATATTGTCACATATTTTTATCATCACTGTATAAGGAGAAGATCCAAACTGGATGATGTGATCCTCTAGTCGTCAATACTGCTCCTAAGGGTTAAGTGCTAGTGACATCATGGAGGGGTGGCCAGTCCCTTGAGAAACAACCTAGCAATAACCGACTAGGAGAGATGGAATCACACATCATCATCTAGGTCAATTTGACCAAGATCCATCTGCTTTTCTAACTAGGAATGTACCTACAGGAACTGCTTGGTCCCAGACCAAGAATCTTCCTGGTCCCAGAGTAGGAATGTCTCTGCCTCAACCTATAGGATCTGCTTGGTCCCAGACCAGGAACACTAGAGGCACATAGGGGCCCTAACCATATGTTAGGGACTTTGCCATGGCATCAACCTGATTGGTCCCAGACTAAGAACCCTAGGAGACTATTGGAGGTCCTAGGGTACCTTCTAAGGTCTTACTCTGCCCTAGTTAACTGACTAGGGTACCATCCTCCCTCAGAATGGGTCTCGCAGCTGCACTATCTTTAACAGTCACAACCATAATACAATGTTGGGTTGACAAGTGCATGGATGTGACAACTGTTAATGGGGATACAATTAAAGTCCCTGTAAAGGAACATAGGATAAAAATATTGCTATGCATTCAAGAAACATCATAGTCATGGTCACTTAACTGTAGAATGAAAGGCACTTAGGCTGGTATACAAATTTCAGTAATAGCTGACCTATGGGTGCAATCCCTTCACTGTGAAGCAACTCGTATATATTTGAACTTCCTGTTGCAGAAAATATCCTTCTGAGACGCCCAAGCAAATGCCATGAATATATTTGGTGTCTTGTTCTGATATGGTTAAATTAGCAGGTTCCCATGTTTCTGATCTGTTGTCATTGAATGTTGATGATGCTGAAGATGAAAAGGCTTCATATGAATATCAATCTTTTCAACAAAGATAAAGCCATCTGCAAAGTCATTGTATTTTGGATGGACTCAAATCAAAATGTGCTTAGGATGCAATTGTCAATATATCACTCTATTGTTTGAATTCTACTAAATAAAAGAAGCTTTATCTGTTGTTTGCAGATATCGTGGAACTACAAAAGGTATCATTTATACCAGTTGCAAATGGTACCCGGCTTGTTAAAGCGAGTGCTCTTTATGTGCGGCTTGGAGTGAACTTGGCCCCATTTGCCTTTGAGCTCCCAAGTTTGTATCTTCCATATGTCAGGATCTTAAGAGAGATTGGACTGCAGGAAGCTCCAACTTTTGACAGTGCAAGGAACCTGTTGGTACAAATCCAGCAAGCAAGTGGTTATCAACATCTCAATCCCAATGAATTGCGTGCAGTTTTACTACTTTTACAGTTTATATGTGAGGAGGGAAAGAAATCACGATCAGATGGAACTCTCTTCCCAGCGCATGATGCGATTGTTCCTGACGAAGGATGCAGATTAGTTCATGCTAGAGCTTGTGTCTATGTTGATCCTTGTGGATCTTATCTTTTAAGTGAAATTGACACATCCAGGTTACGATTTGTCAATCCACAAGTTTCTGAAGAGCTTTGTGTACAAATTGGTGTCAAAAAGCTATCAGATGTTGTTATAGAGGTAAGCTTTGGTTTTTTTATGTTTTCTTGATATTGGGGCATGTTACATGCAATAGAAAAAACTACAGTTTGAAGTGTCTAATTAATTTAAATCTTAAACCATCATAGTTGAGCAATTATGTTACATGTTGGATTTTTACTACAGGAACTTGATCAGAGTCGACCTTTGGAAATGCTAGAATCTCTGGGGTCATTTTTTCTGAAAATGGTTGCCAGCAAGATTCTCAGTCAGTCATTCCAAAGTGCAGTTTGGATGGTTATTCAGAACTTTAAAGAACACGTTCCTGCTTTAAGATATTTAACCAATGATGAAGTTAGAAAAGTCCTAGAATCTGCTGCTGAAAGGTTGCATTTTGTACGTTCTGTTTATACACGCTTTATAATGCTCCCATTATCTGTTGATATAACTTTGAATTCACCCAACATAAAACAAGGACTACATGACGAATGGAGAAATGAAGCAGGTCATCGAGTGCTCCAATTTGTGGACCGCCCTAAGCAAATTATTTTGGTTGGAGAACTGCCAGATGCTGTTGCTGTCTCAGATATTCTTGCTGTTGTCGTGAGCCGACTCTTAGATTCACCATTATGCCTGCCAATTAGTGCCCTATTTAATGTACCAATTGGCATGGAAGTGAGGGCTTTGGATCTTCTTAGGTTAGCATCTCTCAACAGAAATGCAGTAGGTCATTGCAGAAGTTCTCTGCACCAAGGTAATCTACTAGGTCAAGAACTGGTACCATCAGATGCCATGCAAGTACAGTTTCATCCCTTGAGACCATTTTATGCTGGGGAAGTCATTGCATGGCGTTCGGACAGTGAAGAAGGATTAAAGCTCAAGTATGGGAAAGTGCCAGAGGATGTGCGACCATCAGCTGGTCAGGCATTGTATAGACTCAAAGTAGAAACAGGTCCAGGAGAAATTGAGATTCTTCTGTCATCTAATGTCCTTTCATTTAGGAGTATGGAAGGAGGAAGTTCTTCTAGTTTGTCTGCTGAAAATAGTGAAAGTGTCATCAGATCTGGCAACCAGCATATGCAGAGGCTTCAAGATGTTAGAGAGGCCAATCCCCAAGATATTAAAGTCAGCATTCAAAATCAGGTGAGCAGTCTTTTTGAGCATTGCAGGCATTATTCACATAGTATTTTGATTGTATACATAATAGTGTACTAATGGTGTTTTTGTTTAATCAGGAAAAACATGCTCCCACTGCAACAAGAGTGTCAACATCAGAGATAGTGCATGCTGTTGCTGACATGCTTTCTGTGGCTGGCATTCCGATGGGCCTTGAGCAGCAGTCACTTTTGCAAAAAACACTGACTCTTCAGGAACAACTAGAAACATCTCAAGCAGCCCTTGTAGTCGAGCAGGTTAGTGATTGTATAATGTATTTGTGATATAAATGGACACTTACAGTGTAAACAATGCAGGCTGGTGCTCCACTTTATTTAAGCATATGAAATCAAAGAAGCATCAAAGGAGAGAGAAGAAAACCATTGCTCTCTGATTTAGCTTTTTCCTCTTATAAGTTTTCAACAAAAGAGCATGCTATCTCAAGATCAACTTTGTTTTATCTGTTTAATTTTCTTTTTCCTCAGGCGCTAGGATACCTCTAAGAACTTAACTAATAATAATAATAATCTATTTTTAAGGTCACCGCCAAGCGAGACACCAAATTGGTGTATGAAAAGCTCAATGGTAAATTAGTCTGCATGTAAAGAATTTAGTATTTCATAGTGGAGACAGTATAACTCAAAATGAAAAATAAATAAACTGATCAATTTCATCTGAGAAAATTGTCCTGGAGGATACGTGATAATAAAGTTGTTTCTGGATAAATTTTTCTTTCAAATGTACTAGAGAGACCTTAGCAACAGCAGTTTTGGGATTTCTGTTTGGAATTATTGAATGCTCCAGGATCTCTCCTATCAAGGCCAACCCAACAATTTAATATTGAGCTTTCTCCAAGTTTGGATCATCATCCTATGTTTTAATAACTTCCATTATCACATTGTTCTAACCGAACACTGCCATTCATTACCAGGTTCAGTTTAAGCTCAAGTGCAACTTGATTTCTTTTGAAACATGTAGTGTTAAACAAAGAAAATACTAGTTAGGTGTCTGTCGAGTGATTCACAACTTTTACATCATGGGTTGAGAGTAAACATTGTTGCAAGCTGCTCCTGATTTGCCTCTGTTTTTGTTACTATTTTTCTTTTGCAATTAAAAATCTTTACATAATATGTTGATGACTCGAGCTCTATAGAATAATTGGACTGTGAACTACAAAATAAGCCATTTAAGTGCTTCAGCTGAAAGATCTGAAAGTGTAATCTGATAATTGAGTCTAGTGTGAAAGTTTAAACTTCCAAGCATTTTGATTTCCAGTGTACATGATGCTGCCTAGTGAACATAGCTGGTTATGTGCCAATTTGCTAGTATTTAAACACTCACACCGTTCATTAACAATGTTGTCTAGACCATATTGTTCCCAAATTATTTGCAGGACATATCATATTCTAAATTCTAATAGCTATTAAAAATTAATGCTTTTCCTATAACCATAATAAAGTTACATTAGAGTGGAGAGAACATTTGACATTGTATTAAACTGCATCAGACATACACCACAGTGGTTAGCCCGAGCCAGATTGCTCGTTTACAACTCACTCTTTTAAGTACATCGACTCTTGTTGCAGCATTTACAATAGGTTAGACCAATTATGGTGGTTCAACCACGTAAGACTACATTGATGATTACATATTTGTCACTTTTCGACGTTCGTTGACACATAATAGGGTCACATAATAAAAACACTCACATGTTAATAGTTAAACTTGAAGCTTGTTGTTGTTCACTTCGTCAACATCACCCCTTCAAACGAGAGCTCAAATAAACTGCTAAAGCTTTCAATATCTGAAGTTCTGAACCACATGTCTCTGTCTTCAATATCACTGATTAGGTCTGCAAAATCATTGCCTGCAAAAGCTTGATTCCTGTCAATATCTACTTACCCCAGATGAGAGCTCACTTAAGTCATTGTAAGGTTTATAGATGCTGTATACCTTGATTAACATTCTCCCCGAACTTAAAGAGTACCTCCAATATATGGTCCAATGCTTGCAGTATCGAGGGCACAATAAAAATTTATCCTTACCAATGAGAACTCTAGTACTTTTTCAAATTTTTTTGAAGTTGACTTTACAGATGTTTACTTGTTTACTTTGAAGCATTCTTTCACTTACAAATTTCTTGCTTTCTATTTTTTGAAAGTTTTTTGAAAGGTGTCCATACCTTAGTGGATTCACAAAGATAAACTATAATGCAGGAACTATCCTCGAAACAATATATTTTTTTGATGATCTTCTTGTGCCCAAGTCTTCTCCTTCAGCTCTATAATACATGAGAATGGAAAGAATACATGACATTATATTAAACTGTAGAATGCTCCAGGGGCTAGTCCATTGTAGGCTAACCTTTTTTACAGACCTGTGAAGAAAACACACTTGCATACAAGAATGTACACAGATGTATGGTAATAAATTATTTATATTTGATAGTGTGATGATTACAGTTACAAGGGTGAACACACACACACTTGCTTCAAAACGGTGAGTTGTATTTTGACAAGTTGTGTTTCTTGGATAAAAACTGTTGCGTGGGAGCGCCCCGCCCCCCCGCCCCCTTCGCCCCCGCTCCCGAAGCTTGCTTCCGAAGGAAGCATCCAGGAAGTGCTCTTCCTAAACGCTTCCGTATGGAAACATTTTCAGGAAGCTCGCTTCCTACCAAAAAAAACCGCTCCCACCTTTTTTTCCAAGTTTTCTTGAAAAAAACCAAAAATTTAAGTGATGGGTGCGGGGTAACTAACCCTAGGTCCATACTAATGCTATATAAAGGAGGAAAAGCCTACTCTAATAGCAAAAAACCTAACCTTAGTAATCATCAGTAGCATTAAATGATAAAAGTTAGCATTCTCCTTATCTTTCATTTTCTATCCTTTTACTTAAATTTTTAACTTTACCATTAATTGTTTCAGGATGTTTGAGAGTAGTTCCAACCTCATTGGACTTCGAATGCAAAACGTAGAATTTTTTATCCCATTCAAAATTCAACAAGGTTAACAGTTTTTAGGATTTCAGAATTGCATTGTTTCCATTGGATTCTATCATGCATACAGGTATGGGATTGCCATTTAATTTAACACATCAACCCCTATGTATCTTGATGCTGGTGGTGCTGAGTGTTTAGATTGATGTTGGTGGCCTCAAAACTAGTTTTTTAAGAATCCCTAGTTTATAGCCTATTTATTGATGTACTTTGGTTCAGATATGGATTGCACTCGAAGATATTTTGGTTGTATGCACTCTTACTTGCTATATACATGAGAAGCTTTGCATTTTTGTGTATAATGGTTTGAATTTTGATGGATGCACATGGTTTTGTTGACATATGCATCAAAATATATAAAAATATATATTATATAAAAAACGCTCCCGAAAATGCTGTCACCCCGGAAGCTTTTGAAAATTTTGCTTTTCGCTTCGCTCCCGCGCCCAAGTAACCTTGGGTAAAAGAGCCAACTTATCATTATTTATGTTATTTTTATATTTAAATGCCATAGTATTTTATGATTATGATGTATTATTTTAATACCTATGTTATATATATTTTTTATTTATTATTATATTGCTATATTTTGAAACGTGTGCTGTATAGTATATACTATATACCCTAGGTTGAGAAGGATGCTTCTGAAGAAACGCTTCATATTGTTGCTCTTAACCGCATCCAACTTTTGAGAATTCACAGGTTGATAAATGTCACTCAATTGAGGGATAAGTCACAAGGGTCACCAAACTTCAATCTTGAGCTTCGAAATTTGGCAAACCACCCACCTCAACTTCAAGTCGAATTCAATGTTGATTTCTTAACATTTTATGTTTTGATGTTGATTTCTTACTATATATTTATTGATATTGATTTCTCACAATTGTATGCCATATTTCTCACCTCCTAGGGTGAGAAATCAAATAG
>LPNX010310293.1:180183-259893 GCA_001517045.1 Pseudotsuga menziesii | reverse complement strand
GGGGGGGGGGGTGGCCTTTTTTCTTCTGAAGTCACCTTAGGAACATAACATAACACTTAGAAACTTAATTTTCCCCGTTTCGTGCAACTTAGCTTTAGGCACTTTTCCAAAATTTGGCTTGCTAATTAATTGCCAATTTTCCTGATTTCCTTGACTGACTTTGGCAAACAGGACCAAAACCTTAGCAATACCTGTTCAAATGACTTCAAACTTTGCCCAAGATTCATGCCATTGATATTGAATACCCATACCCCAATCTGTGGGCATTAGATGCCATTTAACGCTCTTTTTATTACAACATTTTTATGTTGAGGGACACTTTTTAATTACCAAAAACTAAAAAATCCTAGGTAAAACCTAATGAAATTCTGCAAAACTCTGGATAGTGTATAGCGTGGTTGCATAGAACATTCCTAGGCCTTAGTCGCCCCGTGGACTCAATCATTAGAACGCCTTTCACCACTTTGGAGGTATTTTTGAGTGAAAAACTTAGATAATTAAAATCACTAAAAATGAATTTTAATTATCCAAGGAAAAAAACACTCGATGAAAGGACTTGCCTAATGAAAAAGTCCTAGGCAACTGAGTTATACAAAAACTAGACCTTCATGTTGACATATCATTACAATATCCCCTGTAGGGATGCGGCAAATTCATAGAGAAAAGATGAGAAGAAGAGTTGCCTCGCTTGAAAAAACTTTATCAGGTACTCTTTTCTCATCTTCAATGCACATGATACATGGTTGGCCACCTAGTTGGTTAGGTGGTCAACATGCCACAACTCGCATAAGTCATAATTGTCATTGTTGTTGCTATGTGGCAAGGCATGATAAAACTGAAAACTAAGTTTGTATAGTTTTCCACATCAAACTTCAATCCTCATTGCTCTAGTATCTTTGGATCCCTTAGGATGAATGAGCACATGCCCATCTTGGAACAGTACCCAAAAATACTATGTCCTCTATTGTGGGAACCGATATCAAATTCTTCTTCAACCTAGGAATGTACAAAACACCCCTCGTTGTCATGGCCTCTCCAGACTCCCTCTAAAAGGTGATTGTCCCTCATCCAACTGCCTTGACAAATGTGTCATCTCCAAGTACAACCTCAAGATCTAAACCACTCTTAGTAAGATTTGTAAAGTACTTCTAAACACATGTCATGTAATTGAAGGCTCCACTACCTATGTACCAACACTAGTAGTAGATGCACTCAATTACTAACAGGTAATCAAGGACAATTCTTTGTTAGACTCAGTGGAATACTCTTCCACATCTGTTGAAATCAAAGAATGACATGTAATCAAGGAAAATTCCTTGTCAAACTTTTCTGTGAACTTATCAACTTTAGCTAAAGTTGTAGTCTACTTTTTCTTCTTCTTCTTCTTCTTCTTTAGACACACTACTGCATAGTGCCCCATCTTGTTGGAAGCAAAACACTTTACCTTGTTCATATCCTTTTTTTGCTTACCCTGCTGCTCTGCCCCACCCTTGGGACCCTTCTTGGATTTCTTCTTGTCTTTCGCTGCAAGTGCCACATCCTCCTCATTGTTACCAGCAGAAGAACCCTCATGCACATGAGCTCTCTAAGTTTCTTTCTGTATGAAATCATCCCAAAGAAGATCTTATTTTGGAACATTTTCCCTTGCCACAATCGCTTCAACGAACACTACCCATCGTTCAGTCACGCCATTCAGGATTGTCCGTATAAGCTCACTATCTACAACAATCTCCCCAACTACTCCTAACTCATCCCGCACTTGAGTTATTTTGGTAAGATATGAGGATGCATTTTCAACTTTAATAATTTTCATGCTCTTGAGTTTTTCTCTCAATACCATCTTTTTGTTTTCATTAGAACTCTGGTAAAGTCTGGTTAAGGCATCGCACATCTGATAGATATCGTCCTTTCCTATAACATGTGGGATCACATGATCCTTGATAGCATGAAGGATAATTTCCATGGCCTTCATGTTCTTTTTGTCATAGGCTACCTTCGTTGTTGCATTTGTAGGCACCGCTATGGGTTTTGCTTGTGTGTTGTTTACTATGTCCAAATCATTCTCCTTTAGAAGCAAAACAATCCATTTTTTCCAAGGGCTCAAATTTGCAGCCCCATCTAAGTTTCCTCAACCCTCAACCCTGTAGCCATGATCTTCACAACTGAAAAAACAAATCCAAGTTTAACCCTCTTTCACAAATATGATTTATTCCCTCATGGATCTGGTGTTTCTTTCACATATCTAGTCTTTGCCCTCACAGATCTGATAAATCTGATGTGTTCTCTCACAGATTTGGTCTCTGCTCTCATAGATTTGATAAATATGGTGTGTATATGCTCTTATCTTTCAACTGCGCTCTAATACGATGTAAATTTTTAATGCTCTAATATACTCTGAGTCCAACCTCGTTTCAAGTCTCAACAAATCATTGTTAAATGCCCAACCCAATCGTGTTGCTTGGATAACACAGATAAGCATTAATAAATATTTATAACTAGAAGCACATGAAGTCTCTTACTCTTTTAAATCAGTAACACACACATAATAGACACATATATTTTTTTGTCAAAATGGCCCTAGAAAAACCCTTGCGGGAAAACCAGTGAGAGAGAGATCTTTTATTATCTCAAGCAGATTTACAATGAAGTACAACATAATTTCTTCCATTAATCACACAGACTTAAATCTAAACCTCCCGCCTCAAAGTTTGTGCTTGTTCACAGCTAGACAATTTCTTGGGATTCGCACCCTCTTCTACTGGACATCGTGAGCTTCATGCCCCCTCTTTGCCTGCTCTCTGACGTAAGCTTCACACCCCTCCACTGCAATGTTATCACAGATCTTGTAGTTGCCCCGATAGATAAATCCTATATATGATGGCAATGGGGACATGCAACCAAAGTTGTGACCTACGAAAACCCTAACCCCCAAAAGATGGATGGTTGTCACATCCATTAGGGATTCCTTCACTTTATGCCACTAGAGAAGCCCAAGTGACAAAGGGGGACACCCGGATCAATTCCATAAGGAAAGATCTAAGACAAATCACCAGATCAGACCCCTATCGAAGAATTCGTAAGGTGAGTGTCTAAAACCCTAGATTTAAGGATGAGCCACAAATTAAGGATACCCCAGTGGGATGGTTACTTTTAGGTTGGAAATGTCACTCAGGTAATTAAATCAGATGGCTTGCAAAGATTGAAGTTAGATCTAGGATTTTAGTGTGCTGGTTCAAATGATCAAACTCGGACCCTGGGGGATTTAAGCAGATAATTGAGAAATCCCCAGGACGAAGCTGATATTGACAATTTGGATTCTTGCACACTGGCTAAGACGAAAGATTCGACAATGAAAAATACCCAAATGAAACCGGACAAAAACAGAGGGAAAATGGCTTGACTTGTTGAAGGAAGGGCGTTTTCTCCCAGACAGAGACCAGTTCCTGGAGGGGGGCAGAGGAGTCCAAGCTTGACGTTCTTTAGGGAGAGGGAGTTTTTCGGTATGCCGCTCAAAATCCAGATCGCCAAATTTGCAGATTCTCAGTGCAAATTGGTCCGGTGATTTTTCCTAATGTTAAATGAGGGTTTTTCAGTGAAAATTATTGATGGGCAATGCATGAAAATCAAAAGATGGAGAATTTACCTGAGAAACATACCTGAATCATTGTTGATGACCTCCTGGATGATGAAGAATTCCTTTCTTGAGATCAAATAAGATGTTCGAACAAGCGTTTGATGAAATGCTGCTTCAGCCAATGTCCCTAGTGTTGATGAAATTGTCATTGATGCCAGCATGGACTTGCAGTGGCCCCACAGGATGTCATTGATGCCACCAAGTCCCACCTGCAGTGCCTTGGACCCCTCACAGAGTGGGTTTGTACCTTGCAGTGCCTTGGACCCCTTGCAGAGTGGGCTTGTGCCTTGAAGCACTTTGTACCCAGTTGACAAGGTCCCTATACCCACAAGACTGGATCTTGATGCCACCACCTTGCTGAAGATGTTGAAAACCCTGCTGATGGTGTTGAAGACCCTAGAGATGGTTCTAAAGCCTTTGCAGACGATGGAGAAGCCGGAGATGGGTTGGCGAAGCATTAATGACCCATTCTGTGGTCATTCATGCTCTGATGGTGTCATGGTACCCCAGGAGAAGGTTTGGCAACCCCACAGGTAATGTCATGATGGATCTTGAACCTTGGGGGTCTCCTGGTGTGGTTGAGGTGGTTGAAGAAACCCATGAAGACCCTTGCTTGATGAAGAAGCTCTTAAAAAAGTCACTTGAAGTTGTTTGACCCACATTTGATGGCTTAATGGTCCTAGTACTCTTAATGAAGATGATGTGGTCATTGATGACCTTGTATGGTCTTTGACATATTGTGGATGCCCTTGGCTTGATAAAGAAGGCCTTGAAAAAGCCTTTTTACCCACACACTAGATGGTTTAATGGCCTTGAAGAAATGAAGATGATGTGGGCATTTGGGGTCTTGGAACCTTTGGGGATGGCCCTAGGGCAAAAGGAAGATGAAGGCACCCACACGCATATGATGGTGATTGGGCACTTGGACACCTATTACACCCTTGGTGTTGATGATGTGGCAAAAGAATAATGATAAAGAAATAGTAAATACATGCAATTCTTTGGTAAGATTTGACCCTTGAAGGAAGGGTTAGTGTGACTATTAAAATTCAAATTAAAAAAATTAAAAAATACTTACCTTGTTAAAGTCATCCCAGTCAAAAGAAAGATTTTGTTATTTGAGAATTAATTTTTATGGCAAAGTCGGCTCAGTGAAAAAAAGGGAGCTTTAAAAATAAAAATTAAATAATTTAAAAAATATATATATACATGTCGGCACAGTAAAATTCATGAGAAATGAGTATAAATACCTAGTCAAACGACCTCATTTTAAAAAAAAAGATGAATCCATGGCTTTCTCTCTGAATTTCGGATGTTAGAGGACTGGAATTTTGGGTGGCAGCAGCAGCAGACATTTTTAAAGTCTGATTTTTTATTGGTGCACTGTGGTTGCCACAAACCAATTTTTGGTGAAAAAATCGCAGACTATGGAGGAGCTTGACCGAGGAAAACTCGTGGATGACTGAGGCAGCAGTAGCAGTGTGAGGGAGCAGCAAACAGTCACGAACTTGAGCATGCAAACAGTCCAAGTTCATATGCCTGTACAGTACAAGTTGTTGATGCTTGACAAGTAATCCAGTTGATGGTTAAACCAACCCTTTTCAGTGAATTCTTTGGGATTATATCAGTACAAACAGTCCACATTTGAGGACATCTGCAGCAGTCCAAAAGGAGATAGCAGCAGACTTATTGCAGCCATATGAAGCTTTTCTTCTTTGAATTCGGAGCAGCAGTGGTGGAGTGTAATGATTGAGCTCTAAGCTATTCCAGTGTACAGTCCACATTATCATGGCAGCAGCTTGTTTTGAAGTTTTTACAGTCATATAAGGCAGTCCTATTTTCACAGACCTAGTTCAAGTTCAGTCAAGGCATCCAACGTGACAGCTGTGGATTAAATGTCATGAAGCAATGGTGCATGCAGTGGTGAAGAATGAAGTAAATACAGTGGCGTGCTTGTATCTACAATAATTGTGATATGACGATGATGATGTTTTGTTGATCCCTTGCATACACCATGATATTGATGATGTATTTGTAAAGGTATGTTGGTATTGAATAATGTATAAACAGTGATATGTACAAGAGCAGGTACAAGTGAATGTGCTAACTATGGTGTGTGAACAGTACGCACAATACATACAGTGAATTATTTTTGTGTTGATGCTCTCCCATGTTATGATGCACACTCTGCTATACACCCTATATGCATGTCATGAGATGATACTTGCTATATACATGATGATGATGATAAGGCTTGGATGATGCCCTAGTTCCAGTGCATTGACAAGTTTGACTGTCCTGAAGAAGTTGACACACTTTGCAAAGTGTTACACTGTCCTCTTCTGGTATGTATGACAGTTTGTGGAATGATAATTATATCAACAATGATTCAATATATGCATAAGTATTTTGGTGAAGACTTGACATACACTTGAAGAAAAGCATATACATGTGAGAACTTAACTGTGAGAGAGTGAGGATTGCATCTGTATCTTCAGCATGATACGCAATCAGTGAAGAAGTTGATGTGTGATAAGCAACAAACAATGACAAGTATATCTGTATGATGCTTTGCAAGGATGACAATATGATTTGATACATACTCTAATGAACACCAAGATGGAAAACTGTTTGAAATGAGTTAATTGATGATCTCAGACAAGACATAACAAGTTGATGGCAGCAGCAGTATTGATAAGCAGATTGCAAAGAGTGATGAGCAGTAGATGACCAGTAGTAGTTATGTTTAATATGACATTGATGGCGTGGACAGAAAGATGATGTGGCAATGAGCGCACTTGACAATGATATGTGTGTAATGAGTGTGTTGAGGCAATGAGCTTTAATTGAAAAGCAAGTTTGTCTTGCTTTTGCGGTTAGGATACCTCAAACCCTTCTTAGCAGGGTCTAAGAAAACCAGGCAGGGTCCTATATTCAGAGTAGGTGCCCTTCATATCAATAGGCGCTGATTTTACCTCACGGTTGTAGCCGGTCCAAAACTAATACAAAAATATTACAAAATTATATGGTGTTGTGTTCTTTTGTGTTATGGTTCTTGATGATTCAAATGCTTATGATATGAAAGATGTTTATGAAATGATTATGAAATTGGTAGAATGGTGGAGTGATGAATTGGAAGTTAATTGTGATAAGTTAAGAAAAGTTTTAAATTGGCTTTACACTGATTCACCCCTCTCAGTGTAAACATTGTGTCCAACACCTAGCGCACCTGTTTTCCTGCCAGACCAAGTAAAATCAATCAGTTTGGCAAATAAACAAGAAATACAAGCTAAACGAAGTACAAGAAGAAGAAATCATAAAGTTCAACTCCCTGATAACCAATTGTCGAGATCAAACAGCAGGGTGAGTCCCCCCACCAATGCGCCTCTCTCAGAATTGCCTCCTTCAACTTGCAAGTTAAACAGGTACAAGGAAAGATACAAAAACTATGTCGAATTTATCTTAGTGCAAAAGAAAAGCAGTGCCAATCATCAACTCATTCATTCATCAAGCAAGTAGACAAGTGTGTAGTCCCAAACAAAATATCTTTATTTCAATTCCGGTTCCAAAGCTCATGAATTACAATGGGGGTGTCACCTCTCTTAAATAGTTTGAGAGAGACATAAACCTTAACTCATTTTATCATCCAACGGTTGAGATTAAAACATCATCAATGGTGGAGATCATCAATACATGGATCAAGTGACCAAGTCAAAGAGGGGGCGCATTTTACTCAAGGACGCCTCTCTAAAGTGAAATGTCACAACATAACATAAGATATGACATGATATAACCTAGGAGGGTGTAACTAGGGGCTTAATTCACCCTAGGCCCCTTTACAACTTCATAATATAAGATATAACAATGAAATACATCTGTGTTGCATGGGTACGCGTACCCAGGGGTCGGGTACACGTACCGGTACCGGGTACATGTACCGAGTACTTGGGTACAGCAATGGTACGTACCCTCACGTACCATGAACAGTGTTGCCGTACCGGGTACGCAGTAAAAAAAAATCGGGTACGTTTGCAGGAAATGGTACGGCGTACCCCGATTTTGGGTACGTCTGAGGTACGGCGGTTTACAAATTTGATGAAGCACAGCCTGCACAGCGTATGGGGCAGCACAGGGTATCAGCCCTCGGGTATAGCTGTTTAACAATCATGTCCATGAAATATTTAATATACATTTTTTTAACTAAAATTTTCATATTATATGTATTTTTTGGTAAACTCAAACTGGATCATAAACCAAGTCGTCGGCCTATTCCGATCAAGTCGGTCTACCCTCGGCCAATTCCAGTCCGATTCCAACTTTTAAAAGACTACTGCAGCCTGCTCTAACGAAGTTTGATGCTGTTTGCTAAGTTTTAACCTTCGTGTTAAAGAGTAATGGAGGTAGAGCATTTCCAGCGGTTTGTTAACCAATGGATTATAAGTTTTTTGCAATAGCGTTTCCAAAAAAATTTATAATGCCCAAACGCTTTGGCTATAGAGAGAACTGAGTGAATATGTTTGTTGTTTAGGCATTACAAGTTATTTTTGCAATTGCATTTCCAAATAATTTATGTTGAATGTTTGGCATACTGTGTCAAAGAAGTATAATGAATCGATATATTTCAAAAGATATTTATTTTCCAAGCTGTAGTATGTTGTGCATTTGGGCATTATAAGTTTTAACTTTTTTCAATGGCCTGTCTCCCACTTGGCCTGTCTCCTATAAGTTATAAATTATAATCGTTATATCATAGACTAATATTTATATCACAGACACTAAATTAGGCTTTAGCTGCTGATATTAATTTTACTGTTTTAAATTATAACATATAATTATTTATCCTATGCAGATTTCTGTCTACTGTCCAATGTCCTCCTTATGTTGGATATTTGCTAGTAAATCAATATTTGTTCATTTCAATTATCAGAGTTTCAATAATGCAGTCTTCTCTCTCGTTTTCCCAGTCTCTGACTCGTCACTCTGTGTGTTCACTCAGTACTGTTGACATTTCAATGTTTCATTGCTCTAGAAGTCAAATTTTGAATGTAGTTTGACAATGTTGAATGGACTCAAGGAGTCATGGACATACATTTGTCATTAATATATTATAATTTATAACTTATTTTAATTTATGTTTGAACTTTGAATGTTTCAAATTTTCAATGTGAATTGTGAATTTTCATTGTTCAATGAATCAATGACGAAATCTGAAAGTGAATATGCAATGTGCATGTATGGATCATTGGATCATGATGTATCATGTGAGTCATATGACTGTGACATGTTTCAGTTTTATTTTTAATATATATTATATACTAATTTATATATTATATATATATTATTAATAATTATATATATTATATTATATATATATAGTACCCCCGACGTACCGAAGTACCATGTTTCAAAAAGTGTCGTACCCGTACCAGTACCCGTACCCACGTTTCCTGGCAACATAGAAATACATCAATAGCCAATTAGAGGGGGCACCCCTTGGGAGGCTTTCCTTACTGGCTGAGCCATAGCAAAATAATCCGGACATCTCCTGACTGAAAACTGTTGGAGGACTGTCCGAGATGCTGAGAAACATCATTTGCCAAAATTCCAAGCCATTTCCTTCACCCAGGAGGCTAAATCGATTTTTTCAGTGATTTTCTAGTTCATTTTGTGTTGGTACAATCTCTAGAAACTGATAAATCCATCATAACTCTGTCCAAGGTGAAAAATGGGGAAAACTAACTACTCTGGATGATCTGGAGACAGAAGAATGGTATAAGTGACTACTCATACCCCCTGGAACAGAGCTCTACTCTAGGAGAACCAATCAGACTGCTATGTGGAATAAAATTTGATCATTTGGCCAATAATTAAGTGATAATAATCACTTTTCTGGAGAACCGAGGCCAAATTCTCAAAATTGAAACTGTAGTATTGGTCTTGGGCATGTCTGGAACAAATATAGACCATGTTGTATTTTTTGAGTTGCTGCCTTGGGAAACATGATTGACTTGGTCAACTGAGTTGACCAAGTCAAAGTACCCAGAAACAAGGTGAGATACTATGCCCATATAATCCTGCAACCATCCAAGGTAAGAAATGCTCCAATGATGTATATCAAAACCAAACTTAAGTCAGTTATTCATAATCATGGTGACTAACAATCATAATAATAATAAAATATACCTTTGCTTCTGAAAAATCTTAGAGTTCTCTAGAAATCTGCTTGTAAATGCCATACTTACAAAGTGTAAAAGATGTGCTATAGATGGGTGAGGGTGGAAGAACAAAGCTAAGGCAATGGGAAATGACTCTTGACTAACTTTGACTCAGTGATCTATCTGAATGATAACCAGTACACTCAACCAAGGTGATATATGCATGCTAGATGAACAATAGGGAATGGTGGTGTCTCACATGTGGATGAGATGATCTTAAAAGTGTCCATTCAACCTTGGCAATCATGTCTACGACTCACATCCAAGCTAAGCACAAGCTCGGTGAGGATCTTTTCTAGGACCCTTGCATTGACTGCACAAGAAACTGTTGTTAAGAGATCTTAGGGGACACTTTGAATTAGTTGTCCCTTACTCCATCTCACATCAAAACCCTTAGGCTTCGTGAGGAATTAATCATTACATTTCAACAATAGGCCAGCAGTCTTTAGATTTAGCATTTGTTTATCCACTTCTTTATTTTGGGCCTTTTATAATTTCATTTCATAGCCTTTCTGATTTGTGTCTAGTTTGCAATTTCATTTGCAGGCTTGCATTTCATAATATGTATAGAATATAACTCATAATGCATGTAATGATGGTAGACATACTGCTGACGACTTCTCGGGCAACTAGGGGGAATATCCACAATCTGGACCAAACATCAGGGGAAACCGACCAGAGAGGTCAAGGCTTCAAAACCCAACTCACCTAAGCTCAGGAACCAACACCAGCGGGTTCTCCTGGCCCAGAAGGATTAAGGCATTGGCAAGTTTTGTTGCACAATTCAGAGCCGAGACACAAAACAACATGGGATCCAACATGCATAGGGGTCAAAATGGGGAAAGGATCTTCAATATCACAAGTTTCCATCAATCTGAGTCATGGGATAAAAACAAAAATAAATGAACTGAATGGACGGGCACAAATGACATGGAACCAACCTAGCACTAAGGTTTACACTTTGTTTGAGCATGGCATGGGCAACAATCTTCACGTTGAATTTTTCGATAAAGCATAACACAGGTTAGAGCAATACATAATATATAAGCACAAGTCACCATAATCATCCTAACATGACAAGCATAGGTTTTTAAGATACATCACAGAGCAAAACTAAACCAAAGAAATATACCTGATCTCACCATGTATACCTGTCTCCAACTAATAAGCCCTTATGTGACTATGTGTACCAACTCTTAATTTGTTGCTATGCTCTAATGAACTAGACCATCACCAAAATCATCTCAATGGACCCCTGAATCTCAGTCCTTGCCAAGAAAATATCAAGAACAAGGCTCTGAAGTGAAATGAAGCTGTAAAGATCTGTGCTAATACCCCATGTAAAAGTAGCCCGGAATAGAAAAAGAGACAAGTCTACATGCTGCATGAGGGAAGCCTGGCTGAAAATGTATATGTGATAACATGCAGAGTCATCATCTCAATGATTCACCCTCTCTCGTTGTAGCTGATGAACTCATTGAATTCACCCTCCTCTAGTGAAGTGCGCCCTCAATCTCTAAAATGCGCCCCTTTGGTTCTGCTCTTGCATTGATTCGCTCTTCAGCTCTCTCTCTTCAACTGCTTATGAAGAAATAACATTGAATGCCTCCTTTTGCCTCAATTCGCCCTTTTATATTATCTCATTGTGAAATCAACTCAAACCCTAGGATCTAACGGTGAAGATTAGATCTTGGACCATTCAGATATACAGTTGTGTTTTAATTCTCTGTTGAGACAACTTAAAACACCTCAAGTCACTTTATTCATAAATATTAAACTGAAAAGTTACTTTAACTTTATATCTCATAAAGTCAAATAACATGAGGTCCTCATTGGACATTTTTTCTAGGCTAGGCACCAAGCCTAGGAAACCACTTGTCCGAGATAACTTTTTCAATATATCTCTTTACATCAGCTTGCCATCACTTGCCATCACTGTCATTCTCTTACTCAGCATTTTTGTGATCTACATCAGCATAATTGGCCCACACATGCTCCACTTCAGCCAAATGTGCCCCACTTGAGGGGGGCAACTTGGCCAATTGTATACTCAGTTTTCCAATGTAAAATATGAACCATTGATTGGAAAATGAGACTCAAACAAAAATCTCAGCCATCCATCTCTTTAGATTAGGGATTTAGATCTCTCCTCTTCAGTTATAGAATAGAGAGAGCAACTTCTTTGTAAGGGGTCAATTTCTGGAATAATAACTGAGCTTTGATTTTCTGCATTTACTCTCTTGTGTACCTTGTGTCTTGGAGTGTTGAGATTTCGATACTTGCTCTTTTTCAGTGATTCTATGGTGGCTTCATGAAGATCTTAGGTACTATTGTTGCAATATTTTCTTGTATATGGATTTGAAATATCAAATTGTTGTATAACCTTTGAGATTTTAGCAAGAAGATAGGATTTAGAAATAGACCGGGAAATCCTTCATTTCTAGTTTTATTTCTCTCGTCCATCATATGATTTTCTAACTTGTTTGTGGCTAAGCTACTGATATCTGGAATATCATATCGACCTCCTTGCCTTAGTTTGTGTATGAGCAGGTTGGAGCGAAAGGGGCTTCTAGGGCGACTTCAAATTGAAAAGTTTTCGTTGATTGTTTGTAGCCTCTGAAAAGCTGGGGAGCCATTTTATTTAGATCACCATCCTAGAGGGGTGAATTGACACCATCACCCAATGGATCAAGGCACCTTGCTGAGTATTTATTCCATTTTTTCTTCCACTCTTCTAATTCCTCTACTATTTTAGTTTTCGGCCACTAGGATAAACCAATGTTATCGGAACCGGACCGGTCATCGAACCGGTGAAGCCCCGAAATGTGAACCGGACCGAAAACCAGACCGGAACCGGCAAAAAACGGGGTAAAAAACCGGCTAACTAAAAAATACATAAAATATTCATATTTTGTAAAAAAACATATATATTCATGTGCATACATATGAATCCAAACCATGACATTATCTTTATCTATATGGTACACTTCAAGCTAATATTAATTTTCTATAATCAGTAGTGACAGTACAATTTACATACTCACATATGGTATCAGCCTGCAAATGACTTATAATCAGATGTTTCCCTAATAGTTTGCACCTGCATTGATACCATGCTTCACTGCAAACAACAACTCTTATTTTCACGATATCATGAAGGATGCTGAAACTTGAAATCATCAAGAGGTCATCTTGCTGCTTTTCCACAAATTCAACACCATGATGTAATTGTATAATTTTATAAGTGAACATGCACATTACATGACAAAGTGGACAGAATATGAAACAATAATATATTCATGTTGCAGCACGTATACAACATGGCTAGCCTGAGGGTAGGCTGTCCATATACAGACTTGCATATCAGCATTAGGGGTTTCAGGGTTTAATCCCCTAACACTACCTTTTACATAATGATAACATGCAATATCACATCTTCTGGGACTTGCATATCAGACAAGGTTATTGGGAAATGAACATCACCACCACAGCAAATGGGGGTTTTCAGGAAGAGATAATCAAACATGGTATTAATTCATGGTATTTTTGTTTTGTTTTTTTTAATTTGACAAAACGTGGGTACCTGGCACGCGGCCGTACGGCGGAGTACGGAACCGGCCGGTTCAGTGCCCGGTTTGGTCCAGAATCCGGTTTTTTTAATTTTTTTATGTGACCGAACCAGTCAACCCTGTGAACCGGTCAGACCGGCTGGTTTTGCCGGTTCCGATAACACTGGGATAAACTTGTTTTACTAAGTTAGAGTACTTTGTTTCATAGTCTGCATATAATTGCATTTAATAAATTAAATCTGAATGAAACTTTGCTTTGAAAACCCTAGGAAAGGTACTGAAAACCCGAAACTTTCCACTGCATATAGTCCAGTATTGTTTGTTTAGCCTAGTGTGCATGTTATTGCTTGTGGTTCTGCACTTTTACATTCAGAAAACACCTTAAACCAGCAAGCACTTTATGTGTTTTTACACTTGTCAAACACTAGACCAGCACCTAAATTTCACATACACTTGCAGATTTGAACACAAAACTTTAGTAATCAACTAAATCTGACAATACACTTAGTTTTGGTTACTTTCAATCTCAACACCATAAACCAATTGACATAACTATTTTAATCCTACTAGGCACATTTAACTTTGTTGCTCTCAAACTTTAGTTTGCTCACTGTCTTAACCTTCTGTGGTAGCAACTTTAACTTCAAAGCCTAGACCTTAATTGTGTTAAAATTCACATCTTAAGGGTAGTTTGCATTTATCACATTACTAGGTTAGAGTGCTTTGTTTCCTAGGCATGCATCTAAATATAATTGCATTTAATGAATTAAATCTGAATGAAACTTTGCTTAGAAAAACCTAGGAAATGCACTGAAAACCCAAAGCTTTGCACTGCATATAGTCTAGTATTGTTTGTTTAGTCTAGTGTGAATTTTATTACTTTTGGTTCTGTTGCCACCTTTCACACACTTGGGTTACGTGGCAGAAATCTTCAAGCCACTCGGTGTGTCATTGGGGGCAAGTCTTGAGTCAAGGCTATCACCTTGTTTTTGACTCCTCCGTTTAGGCTCAACTCCTAACGAAACCAAGGGGGGTAGACCCTATTAAGTTACTAAGGCAAAATTATTTAGTATGATGATGGTATTAAAGAGTAAGTTTTTTAGGAGTTTCAATTTAACAATTGTAAACAACAAATAACATGATGAGATAATCACAAGTAAGCACGAAAATGACACCCAATCACATATAGATTGAAAGAAATAAACAGTTGACCAGTGCCTTGAAAATGGAGTCGAAAAACAATTAAGAGTGCTTGCAAGTGCTGGAATGAATGTTGTGCAATTGTATCTTGGTTAATTTTAAATTAATGTAAGAAGATGAGTAATTTAACTTAGGCGAGGGGACTCCAGATATACCCAGGGGGTACTTGAAGTATTCGAAAACTAAACCGTCACAGCTACCTGCAAGGAATATGTGGGCTGAATGGAGTCTCTGAGGTTGTTGTTCATAATGCACCCGAAGGTGTAACAAAGATCGGCGCCCCGAGGTCTTTTCAGTAGTTCCCACTTCCTTTGGGTATTTTGCCACCGTAATGGCTTGATTGAGGCGTTGGATTTTCGCCTGATGGTTTGTCAATTTGGGGAGAGTGAATCCTAATTATTCTAGTCACTCAAGTGCTTTTGATGCAGCTTGACTGATCGGACGAACTGCAGCCAAGTACAGAGCATACACACTGGAGTCTTCGTTATTTTTAGTAAATTTTAAAAAAGGTGTTCTTGTTAAAAAAGAAAACCCTCCAAGAACCTCTTTCAATCCAAGTGGATCTCAATCAGGGAATCAAGGAGGGGTTAATTTTATTATAACTAACGAAACAATTGATGAAAAAGGAATCAAAGATACACAACACCGGTTTTCTAATTAGTCCTACCACGCATCTCTTTCCCCTTGTGGGTCAATCAGGAAGTCATGGGGTTAGTCGTATGATTACTTTTGAAATTAAAATATGGAATAATGCAAAATTATATCAAAGTATACAATCCTGCATGTCAGTACTAAATTAGCGCAGAAAAAAGGGAAAATTGCAAAAAAGTGAAACGAACACAGATCCCCCCTGGGGGGATGGGGAGCGGGGTCGAAAGAGCCTACTCAAAAAAAGATTTTCTTTTATTATTATTGGTTACAATATCAGCAAACTAAAATATCAGAAACCTCTTGGTCCTTATACGGGATGAAACCAAGGTCTTACAACTCTCCAAAATTTTTAAATTTTAGTGAAAGGGGAGACCCCTGGGGGGACTTGAACGCTCTCGAGGCCACTTTCAAAAAGCAGCTTTTTTTCTTTTCTGTTACACCTGCTAAAAACCAGCAAGCATGTTAAAATAACATATGCCCAAAAGCACTTTAAGAGTACCTTTGGATCAGCCTACCTTAACTCAAAAAAGATTAAGTTAAAACTAGCTAAACAGGTGAAAAAGGAACCAAGGAAAACAAGCTTTCCTTGGAATCTTGGCTTGCTGTTTGTGCAGCCAAGGAAATATGCACTAATTGCTGGATTTAATCTTTTTAAAACATAAAAGGAAATCTAGAGCATGCAACCTACTGATTTTCTTTAACTTGCCATGCAAAACGGACAATTTCCTTATGCTAGATCTAGAATGCTTAATGATACTTTTCAGAATTGAGATCTAGACTATGAGCTTTGAAATAGCATATCTATGTAAATTTTACTTTGATATAACACTTCCAAATGATAACAAAGCTTTCGAACACAGTAACCAGGTAAGAAAATTGATTTTTTAAAGCAAAATAGAAGAAGAGGAGAGAAGGTCAGCTCGTTGCTTGAATGGAACAAGTTGAAAGGAAGCCCTTTTTTGGAGCGCTGAGGGACAGAGTCTTGAGCTTATTGGATAAGGAATGGCGTCAATCTTGATCCACACCTTCGTCCAATCGGGAACCTGCAACTAAATAACACAAGCCTGCACAACACCTCATGAGATCTGGATATAGATGTATAAAGCAACAAAAATGAAAGAATATGCAAAATTAATCTTATTTAAGCATATAACTGAAATTCTTGAGCATACATAATATGGATAAACAAGAGCAATATAACTTGCCTAGTTTACACCCTACTTGATTCAACCGAATCCTTGAAGCCAGAAAACAAAAGCAGCACAGAAATTGGAAAGAAATTGCAGTTACCACATTAGCAGCATGACGCTGAGAATCCACACAAACACATGCACTACACGATATAGCCTTCAAAGCTTCTTTATTCATAATAAAAATATAGCAGTATTACAAGGGCAACAGCTCCTCAATCCAACTCTAACTAGCTTGGAAGAGGCAGCCTGACCTTTATTTATACAAAAAAAAAGGAGATCCAGCCCAGCGGGGTGCAAATCCCAAGGAGACAGACCACTGCAGCTGAAGGAGAGTTAATCAATGCTGATCTGAAGCCGAACTGAGCCTACTTGTCAATCGGAGGGCTGACTGAGCTGACACATCAACCCGCAGACTGACACATCAATCCACAGAGCTTCCAGGAGAGCCCACACGTGTGGAGGAGAGAGAGAGGGCGCAATTCCCCATAAAGGATGGGGAAGATCAACTCTGGATCTGTCTAGATCACCTCCTTCAGTCAAGGATTTGTCAGATCCAGTCAATCTGGTTCAAATCTGACTGATTTCAATCAAATCGACTGAGAATCCACTGATCTAGGATTTTGGATTTGCTCCATTATTCATCAATTTATTAATTAAAATAATCAATAATTGATTTTTGGGGTTTTCTGATCTGAGTAATGGAAAATCACTCAAAACCTGAAAAAAGTGGGTCCATGGGTTTACATGGTGCTCTTAGCTTGAAAATGAGCACCTATATGACTGAAACTGATTATTTGGCCCACTTTTATTACAAAACCATTTTTTCCATTTAAACTATTAAAAAATAGCCTAAGTTTTGGAAAAAATAAATTTTAATAAAAAACACTGAAAAAATTAAAAATTTTAAAAAGTTGAAAAAACCTAGGGGGACTTGGACATGTTCATATGACTCGACCATGAACCCTAGCATGTTTATACATTGACACATAGACTCTAATAACCTCAATAAGCCTAAATGCCAAGCCGACCACCCCAACTTTGAAGGTATGGAGTGAAAAACTCAGAAATTATTAGTCGTTTATTCAACAACCAATAATAAGCAAGGGAAAAAACACCCTGGGCTGATCGGATTGACAAATAAAGTTTAAGAGACCGAGTCTTTTACAGACACTATCATGCCAGAACATTTATTACAATTCCCCCATGGGGTATGAACATGTGATATAGTACAACAAAGCTTCCTAGAAGCAAGACTGAAGGTCTTCTAAAGTCCGAACAAGTTATCCTTGTCCAGTTCACCAGGCTCACTTGATAAAAAACCACTAAGTACAACTTAGGTGGTAACAGGTTTTGCACTCTTACATTCAGAAAACACCTTAAACCAGCAATTACTCTATGTGTTGGGACACTTATAAAACACCAGACCATCACCTTAATTTCACATACACTTGCGGATTTGAACACAAAACTCTAGTAATCTACTTAATCTGACGATACACTTAGTGCTTGTTACTTTCAAACGAAACACCATAAACCAATTGTGACACTTGCTTTAATCCTCCTAGGCACATTTAACTCTGCTGCTTTCAAATTTTAGTTTCCTCACTCTCTTAACCTTTTGGGGTAACAACTTTAACTTCAAAGCCTAGACCTTAACAGTGTCACAATTCACGTTTTCAGGGTAGCTTGCATTGATCTCTCCATCTCACAAAATTATTCTGGCCATCTTCTCTTGGGGGTATTTACATTGTTTACATTTAAACTCCTTAGTCCATCAACCATAGAGTACCACAGTTAAATCCTTTTTATTTCCGTTGGCCACTCTGTCAAACCCTAGAAATCGATCACGTGAGGTACTGTGGGAAAGCTAGAATCTAGATAGCCTTTGGCAAGAACTTGGAGAAACTTGGTTGGTGTCACCTCTCATGGTTAGTCTGGGTCTACCTAATCAGGTGGACCTAGGAAACCTAAAGAGAGAGGACCCTACCCATGTGACACTTAGGGGTAGTATCCTAAGGTTCTGCCAGATTAGCAGCCAATTATTTGCAATCCAAGGGCTGCTATTTTGTGCAAGAACAGTACTCACAAAATGGAAATAAGTTAGCAGCATTCACTACTTAATAGATGCCTCACATTTGATGTCTGCTTGTTGCACAGAATGAATGCCTCAAATTTGAGTGGGTGCTTGTTCTGAATTCTTCATTTTCTTTTTGGAGTAAATGCTGCATATAAAACACTGTCAAACTTCGCTAACAACTTAATTTGCAAGGGTCAGGTTCTACCTTATGTGATGTTTAGGATATTAATTGTGGTGCATCAACTGCATTGCTTTTAACATTGTTTTAAAGAACAAAAATGCTTTTTAGTTTGTGTATATCTGCTTTGCAAGTTCCATTGATGCCTAAGGCTAAGTTCTTTGTTCTTATCATGTTGGCAAGGGTCCAAATCTTAGAGATAGTTTGATTGCTCGCTCACAAGTTGAGTATGAAGTCGAACTGCAAGGAACGGGATATGTTAAATCGCTTGTGGGCAATAGATGTGATATACATCTGTTGGTCATAGAAATATCTAAGCTCCCAACGTCCCCTGTTGGAAAGCTTGTGTATTTTGGCAGACTGCAATCTTGCGATTAGGACGGATTGTCTATTTAATTTGTTGCAATCTTATCATTAAGATAGATTATCTACTCCTAGTATAGATGATTTACTGGAAACATTTTTCATGCTTAGTTTCTGCTATATATGAAAGGAGTTTCTTTCATTCTGTCCTAAATTTATGACAGAAAAGTGGTATAAACTTCGTGTTTGTCTCGTTTTCAGCCATATTTATTACATGCTGTGTCATTGATGTATTATTGGATCACTGTATTTTCTCCACACACACATTCATACAGACGCATATATAGCTCACAAGAGTATAGTATTGGGGTTATTTAGGAAGAAAAATAAAACGTTGTTGCTTAGAAAGTCCGCTTTTGTGTTTGTGAAATTATGTTTTTTCCCTGTTTGATGCTTAGTTTTCATTATTGTTATATATTGCGAGAAAGATCTTTTGATCATGGGAAGCTGGAAAGGAGTTATTAAATCATAATGTATGTTGACTGCTGCAGGAAAGAGCAGATTCAGCTGTTAAAGAAGCAGATACAGCAAGGACAGCCTGGTCGTGCAGGGTTTGCCTAAACACTGAAATTGACACCATGGTTATTCCATGTGGTCATGTGCTGTGCCAACGATGCTGTTCTGCTGTAGCACGTTGTCCATTTTGCCGTTGTCAAGTATCCAAAGCTCTGAGGATGTATCGACCATAGCTTTTGTTGGAATTTCTGTCAGCGGTATATTGGGTGCAAAGGGCTGTGTTAAATTTTGACAAGCTTGAAAGATCGAATTCTGTCTAAAAACTTGTCTTATAGCATGCCAGCGATTACAGAAACAGGTAGCTTCCTATTTGGATGTAAGCTATTAGTTTTTCATGTAGCAGTACTTTGAAGTTGGATCTGCATGGTTGCAGCCCATAAGCTTTTCTGTTAGTCTACAAGGCAAGCTCGATTACAATTGTAAAGGATACAAGTCACGCATTTAGATTCAATAAGCAATTTGATCAATGGCCAATGCTCTAAATTTTTAAGGGCTTTGGTTAAGTTTACACACCTATTCTTTTCCAGTTCAAGCCTTAACGTTTTCTGAAGAGGGGGTAACCTCATCCAATCTAGCTCAGATACAGCCCACTGAGGTCTGGATGATATCAAACTCCAGTCTAATTAATTTTCTGAAGACACAACAGGCTCTTCCAGCTAACATACAGTGCATTTGGGTTTGATTGTTAACTTTCTGATGGCAGAGTATGAACTCAAAAGCGCCTCGATATTGGGCTTTACCATATATGCTGATTGATGCACTAATACAAGGCTGATTCTGGACAATATATAAATGTGCTGTCCATGAATAATGTAATTAAGGCATTCTTTAATATTTTACTTTGAATTTAGATGAGAATTAAATCCTCTTAATCTTCCATAAAAACTTAAAATTAGCGACTACTCATTAGTTCAGAAACTGTACTTGTAATTGGGGCAAAGATCCTCGGTTTCAACATGGCCTCTCGAGCTTGAAAAATGCTTTCATAAATAGGCCTCTTGAGCTTCAAAAATGTTTCCAGAAATAGGGTTCTATCCATAGCTATCTTAGATTCTTATTTGGGGTTATATTAAAAACAGGTGGACGAAATTCAAAAAGGAAATGAAAAGGAAAAATAAATAACATTTGAAGAAATGAATCGGAGATATTGCCAATATCAAGTTACCAGTGATAATAAGATCTCACATTTCTGTGTAATTATCAATTACATACCCTTAAATTGTAAACAAAAATTCATTACTAAATAAATTCAGGAGTACAGCACTAACAGGAGAAAATTGCAATTTCTTCAAACTGATACTAAATCGTGTGATTCTTAAAAATTTAGAAAATGAAAAATGTAGAATATAAATAATGAAGATTCAAAATTAAATTGCCGTGAAAGTTTAGTTACCAAATGTAAATTTGAATTCAAATGCTTAAAAGGTTGGGAAGCACATTTCATTAATACTAGGAAAATGCAATTTCTTCAAAATAAAACATGTGATACTTAAAAATTTACAAAATGAAAAATCTATATAATAAAAGCTCAAAGTTAAATTGAAGTGATTTTTTAAGTTCAAATATATGTCAAATTTGAATCATGATGTGATGAGTATCAAAATATTAATGTATAATACAAAGTTACAAATAAAATTGAAAATTAGTAAAGATGACACCAATAGGTCTTCATAAGTCTCCTTTGGCAATTTTTTTAATTTCAGTGGTCATGATTTAATTCTAAAACCTAAGATTACACCCATAGACAACTTTACATCAATCCTTCTACTATCAAGTTTATCTCATTTTCTTTTAATATAACTTGGGTTTTTATATTTTAGCATTTTTATTTAATTAATTAATGATAACTTTAGTAAGGTTTTTTAGAAGTTTCACAATATCGCCTAGTATCCCTTATAGATTTCGAAACAATAATACCCCTTCCCCTTGTACCTCAGAAAAGTCCCTCCGGGTCCTTCCCCTCTTTTGTCGAGAAAGAGCTACGCATCTTTGTTTGATTATGATTCAGCACTATAACTTGCCCATTGGTGATACTGTTACCGCTATTAAAGTGGGTACCTTGCTTATTCACTTCCACTGGATAGAAGTTTAAACTTTTCATTTTAATAAAAACTTGATTGATCATATTTTCTTTCTTATTGTTCATCATGATGATGGACCACATTTGATTGTTCCAAAATGTCAATTAAAAAACATATGTGAGAGATTCAAAAGAACACCCACCAAAACTTTGATTGCAAAGTCTGATAACTGAAATACTAACCAGCGTAGATCCAAATCCTAGGCTCTATCAAGCATCGAGAGGGATCAAATCTCTTCTTAGGTATCCATTGATTTATTAATATTTAATATTATTTATGGCCGACATATAGTATTTTTTATTTTGTTAGGAATAAACATTACAACGTTTCTCCATACATGGTTTTAAAACCATATGCAAGGCCTTGCACATGGTTTTAAAACCATCTGTATGGCCCTCCTAAACCATGTACAATAAAACCATGGGTTGTTTAGAAGGCCTTGCACATGGTTTTAAAACCATGTGCGCATAGTTTTAAAACCATGTGCAAGGCCAACATTTTTTTGCGGATAATTCAGTTTTTTTTCTTTTTCATTTTGTTAGGTAGGAACATTACAACATCTCCCCCATATTGTGTTTTTTCTCTGATCCACATTTTTTTTTACGGATAATTAAATTTTTACTTTTTTATTGTTTTGTTAGGTAGGAATATTATAACATCTTCCACTTTTTTACGGATAGATAAATTTTTACTTTTTTTATTGTTTTGTTAGGTAGGAATATTACAACATCTTCCCCATATTATGTGGTTTTTTGGCTGACATTTATTTTGGCCTATAATTAAAAAAATTATTTGTTATTAATAAAAATAATATTACGTAACGTTACATAGCGTTACTTAATGTTACAAGATCTCCCCCATACTGGGCTATAGAGTGCCTCTCGGCGCAATTATCTATAGAAAAGATATTGTTGATAGATTTTGTCTCTTTGAGTGAATGCTATTCCAATGGCTGAATAAAAAAGTTGATATAACTTTTTTTTAAATATGTAGGGATACAAACTTAATTCTTATTTTTGCCAAGATTCAACATAGACTTTGTAATAAGATAAATAAACATGTATTTCATAGAACCAACAGGGCTTTAATTCGTGGTTATATTCGCAAGACCAAGTTCCAACTTAAGGAACTTTCAGTTAAACTGTCAAATCTGCACTTCAGTCTAGCCAACAAAATAATGTCAGATTTATGGGAATCATTAAATGCTCACCCCACCTTAAAAGTTGCAAATTTTGAAGATAAGACCATTAAGAAAAAGTGACAAATTATCTCTTTTGGAAATTAAGAATCGACCCTCTACAATTAAAGGAGTACATGACCAAATGTTTGATGATATCGGTCAGTGCACCATGAGGAAACCCATCACCAAGTGTAAAACACCGAGGCACATTTAAGTTTTCAAGATGAAAGCAAGTATACTTAGGCATCCAAGTATATCCAACAAGTTAATGGAATACATACCCAACAACAAGTGAAATGGGCTCTCATTAAGGACATGAAATTGGTATTTACATTGATAGGAATGAACAACATAAAGTCAATATTAGTAGTAGAAATTGAACATTAGATCGAGTGTTAACCAAAATATTGGTTTGGGCAAAGATTGTTGTTGACTTAGTGAATGACAATTCTTGAGGTAATCTGCAATCAAATAACATATCTAGTGTCAATGCATCGCTAAAATATGTCAATATGGATAGCATTGAAGCTATAAACTCGGATGGGGATGATAATGACGTTCTTATTTTCATGAATATTGAGAACTTGGATGATAAGTTGGGTTTGAACTAGTCTTGGAAAGCAAACCAAATTCCATAGGTATTACTATTCCTACACATATACCGTATGGCATCCCCATAATTAACCCTAACGATGACAATGGGACCAAGGAAAATGCATTACCTAGATATCGAACAATTGATTTTAAAATAAATAATGGGACAAATTATTTCAATAGCAACACTAGCAATGGGTGTAGTCCAATCTTATCATTGTCAAAAAAGATCCCACCAACCTAATTTTCAACAATAACTAGTAGTATGCTAATATCAATATAAATATTGCCCATGGTTCAACCCTGAGTTCATCGTGCACATCCCAAGACATTAATAGGCTAGATTATACAAAAACTTTCATGGCATCAAAGCCCAGTTAAAATTTCAGAATTTGACAGGGAGTCAATGCAACCCGTGTTTCTGAGGGATGTATTGTATGTCCCTGGGATGAAGAAGAACCTTGTTTTAGTTTCCATAATTGACGCCAAAGGATTTGGTATATATGTCCTTGATGGGAAAGTTCACATCTTTTCCAAAACAGCAGGTCCATCTAATTCATGTGCGATTGGATTTAGATGCAGGAAACTGTATAGGTTCTCTTCCAGCCACATCATGCATTGTCACACACTCAGAGCACCACTGAGTTGTGTGATTTATGGCACAGGAGGATGCCCATCTTTATCATCCAGCTTTGAGGATGATGAGAGATATGACGACAGGTATGCCAGAGTTTAGCACAGAATCGAGTGGTGTTTGTAGAGGGTGTGCTTTGGGAAAGTACACCAAGACTGGTTTTCCAAGCAATGATTCCATATCAGAGGGAGTGCTTCAGTTGATTCATTCAAATTTGTGTGGTCCTGTGTCATCTACCTCTTTGACAGGATAAGAGTATTATGTCACATTCATCGATGACTTTTCCAGGAAGACCTGGATCTGTTTCCTTAGAAGCAAGAGATCAGAGGAAGTCTTGCTTTGGTTCCAAGAGTTCAAATCTCTTGTGGAGAACCAGACAGGAAAGAAGATCAAGGTACTTCAGTCAAACAATGGGGGTGAGTACACTTCCCATGCATTTGATGAGTATTATCAGTAGGAGGGGATCAAGAGGCAGTTGACAATTCCTTACACTCCACAGCAGAATGGAGTGGTTGAAAGGAAGAACTGTTCGATAGTGGGTGCAGCTAGAGCCATGATGCATGATCAAAGTCTTCCTTTCTTTCTATGGGCAGAGGCCTTTAGAACTGTTGTTTATGTTTTGAACAGGATTCTGCGTCGTGCCTTGGGGTGAAAAACTTCTAAGGAGATGTTTACAAGAAAAGTGCCTGAGATAGGTCACTTTCATATTTTTGGTTGCCTTACATACTCACATGTCCCTTCTGAGAAGAGGACAAAGTTGGAGGCTACAGGAGAGAGGGGTATCTTTGTTGGATATGACGAGACTTCGAATGCTTTTTGCATATACCTTCCTACACAGGGGAAAGTTTTGGTGAGTAGGGAGGTGAGGTTTGAGGAGCAGAAAGCCTTCAGGAGGTCTCTAGATTCTAAGGTGGAGTAGCAGAGTACTCCACAGGTGACAGTTCAGAGTTCAACGAGTCAGAGCACAAGGTCACCGGTTTCAGGAGTTACTGGGTCACATGTTACAGGTTCATCAGTTTCAGCGGCTCATTCTACAGGGACTTCTGGTACAGGGACAGGTTCACGGATCATGGGTTCACAGGTTACACCTTCAGGTGATTCAAGTTCTCTTGGTACAGATTCAGGTTCACCAAGGACAGGTTCTCATATTGTTGGTACTTCTTTAGGGAGACAAGTGTTTGATGAGGATGTAGATGAGAGTCTGAGACAATATGCTTCCTCCAAGAAGAGAAAGGTTAGTTGGATTAAGGAGCTTATGAAGGAAGCAGAGGAGTCTATTTGACCACCCAGGAGGGAGGTCAGAGAGAGTAATGCACCTGAGAGATTTTCCAATTATATGGCATAGGTGACTAGCTTGTGTGACATTGTTCCTACCACTTATGAGGAGGCTTCCATACACCAAGCTTGGAGAGATGCCATGATGGAAGAGTACAATTCCATAATGAAGAATGGGGTGTGGGAAGTGGTTCCGAGACCAGAGGGTAAGTTATTAATTTGTCACAGTGGTCTAGGAACTGAAAACACAGTCTCACAAAGAATACAGACAAATATGCATAAAATTGGCAAAATGGTGCTACAATAGAATGTTGCAACTCTGTATAATCAATGAATAATGAATAATACAATACAATGATCATGCAAGGTGCATAAATGCCAAGACAATTCGAATTCCCAGGGAGGTCATTCGAATTGAATGAGTGAGTGTAGCTTAACTGACTGTAAGCTGTAGTAAACACACTAGTTAACCAACTGATCAAGTTATGTTGACTCAACTGAGTCCTAACTGAAGTCGAAGTGCAATGAATGGCTGAGTTTAACTAAAAGTAGCTCAGACACGTCACTGTATGCCAACCAACAAGTGGTAGCGCATCATTAATTCCAATGAACCCTGATGAGGTTAACTGAAGTCAAACTGACCATGAGAGGTTGTTGGAGGCGCCCCTGTTGACTCCAATTCATTAAATATTAATAAAATAATCAATATAATGAATGGAGGCACCTTCACCACTCAGCTTAACTTATTGTAACCATCAATTAGAAATTAGGTGCATTTATGACACTCAGATCACCCCCGGAGTGCTCCAGTTAGCCTCCCCAAATGAAGGAGAAGGCTTAGTTGGCCTCCTTGACTAAAGGTAGGCATGGGTGTGCTCTTGTTGATGTCATACAGTGCTCCTTTGATGCCAATTAAGTCAATAAAACTTAGGATAGTGGTTTAACAAGGTCAAATTGACCAAATTAAGTGTGCATGGTGGGTAAATGTCTCCAACACCCCACCTTAAGCTATACTCAGGAGAAGTAGAAACATAAAGTGCATGAAATGCTAGGGCCCTGGCAATTAATACCATAGGTCACCCTGTACAATAATGAAACTCAAACAATGCTCAAAAATAAATCTAAGTGAGGAAAAGAGGGGAAACCCAATGGGAAAAAACCCCCCTCAAGCTGAACGCTGAAAGTAGTCTGATCACCCTGATGAACTCACCCCCAATAGTGAAAGGAGGTAAGTGAACTTATTTTCTGAAAAGCTATTGGTGAAGATGTCTACAATCTGCTCAATAGTCGGGCAGTATTGCAGAATGATGGTCCTATCATGCACTAATTCCTTGATATAGTGCATGTGTATCTCTACATGCTTAGTCCTCTGCCTGGTAATTGGATCTATGGATATCTTAATAGCACTTTGATTGTCACAAAAGAGGACAGTGGACAAATTACTACCAAGGTCAAACTCTGAAAGAATGCCTTGCAACCAAATAGCTTGGATGCAAGCATTCACCGCTCCTCGGTACTCGGCTTCTGCTGAAGACAATGCTATTGCGGCCTGTTTTTTGCTAGACAATCAAATGGGGCCACCACAAAACATGAAGACATCCGAAAGTAGACTTCCGATCAATAGAATCACCCGTCCAATCAAAATCTTTGTAACCAACCAGCTTTAGCTCAGAGTCTGCAACATAGTGAATGTCGTAGGTCCTGGTCCCCTGAATATACTAGAGGATCCTCTTGGCTGCCTTCCAATGAAGATCATGAGGCTGCTGCATGTATCTTGACACAGCATTCACGGCATAACAGATATCAGGTCAAGAATGAGTCAAGTAGAGCAAGCTACCTATCAGCGGTCGATAAATAGTGCAGTCCATGGGAGGTGTGTTTTTTCCTTCTCCAAGGCTGATCCCTGAAAAGAAAAGGAATGGAGAAACCCTACATTCAGCCATGTTAAACTTGACTAACAGGTCTTATATGTATTTGGACTGAGTGACCATTATCCCATCGGAATTTTGCTTAATTTCGAGCCCCGAAAATTGCTTCAAGAGCCCCAAATCACTCATTTCAAATGCATTGTGGAGAGCAGTTTTGATGATTGAAATAGAAGTAACTGTGCTACCTGTAATCAGTAAGTCATCAACATATAAAACAATAATAATCAAATGACCATCAAACTGTTGTATATACACATTTGGATCTGATTTACACCTTTGGAATCCTTTGCGAGAGAAGGAAAGCATTCATCTTGGAATACCACTCTCTTGGGCCCTGTTTTAACCCGCATAGTGATTTCTTTAGCTTGTAAACCAAAGATGGATCAGAAATGTAGCCCTCGGGCTGCTTCATGTATATCTCCTCATGAAGATCTCCATGCAGAAAGGTAGACTTAACATCCATATGATGCACTTCTCAGTGTTTAGATGCAGAAATTGCCAAAACTAGGCGGATGGAGTCCATTTTTGCAACCGGTGCAAAAGTCTCATGGTAGTCCACACCTTGGACCTGGGAGAAACATTTTGCTACCATCCTTGCCTTATATTTGCAGGTGCTGCCATCAACAACAACCTTAGTCCAAAACACCCACTTGCATTGAACCAATTTCCTCCCCATAGGAAGAGAAACTAGCTCCCAAGTGGTGTTTTTCTGAAGAGAATTCATCTCTTCATCCATGGCAACTTGCCATATCGGATCCTTCCGAGCATGGTAGTAAGACTTAGGTTCTAAACTTATCATCAAATAACAAGATTCGGACAACAAATAATCAGTACAAGAGAGCGCAAAACCTGCTCTTTGAAAATCAGACCGGGTTCTCCTTGGATCATCCGGGTTTCAAATGTCATCGCCTGCAGAGGAGAGTGTCTGTCGGGCCCAAGTTGGGAGATGATTTTGTACTTCAGGTTCTGATTCAGCATCTGATTTTTGTTGTTCACTAATATCAGAAATCAGAGGATCCAAATCAAGGTTATCACTCCCAATTATATCATCCAAACATTCAGTAGAATAGGAAGAAAATTCAGTAGTTTTCTCCTTCACTAATTCGACCTCATGAAGAGGCTCATCGAACTTGACACTTCTTTCAATGATGATATGTTTTGTTTTGATATCCAGCAGCTTGAAACCTTTGGATTCATCAGGATATCCAATAAACAGACATTCTATGCTTTACAGTTGCAAAGCCCTCCTTTTATCAAGTGGAATTCGGGCCCATGCAGTGGACCTAAACACCCTCAGATTCAACACATCCGGCTTGTGTCCGAAATATGCTTCAAAGGGCGTATTCCCTTTCACGGATGAGTGTGACACTTTGTTATGAATATATGTTGCAGCATGCATGGCTTCAGCCCACAAATTTTCAGCCAACTTCTTTGATTCCAACATACAGGTGGACATCTCCTTGAGAGACCGATTCTTCCTCTCCGCTATACCGTTCTGCTGAGTGTAGGGAACTGAATGCTGGATCTGAATACCACTTTGGGAACATATATGTAGTAACTCATTACTGACAAACTCCCCGCCATTATCAGATCTCAAGATCTTGATATTTTGGCCAGATGCATTCTCAATCAAGGCCTTCAATTCAGTGAATTTTTCCAAGACTTCCGACTTCTTTTTGCTAAAAAAGACCCATGTGTATCTGGAAAAGTCATCAACGAAAGTCAAAACATACATTGATCCTTTCATGGATGTGATAGACATGGGACCGCTGATATCATAATGTATCATTCCCAAGATGCATGATGCTTGGCTTGCCTTCCCCCGATCGAACTTATGCTCAGGGTGCTTTCCAACAACACAGCCCTTGCAAATTCCAGTGGTAGCTTTGATGACCAAGAGACCTTCAACCATAGAATTCTTCTGTAATTGCTGCAAGTATTTGAAATCCAGATGGCCGAATCTCTCATGCCACAATCTACTAACTTCATTTCCATGAGTGAGCAATGCGGTGTGCTTTGCATCCGCCACAAAATGGGAGAACTCGTAGGCTTTTGCATGATGGTTTGGAAGGCCTTTTGCTACAAGTTTTCCAAATGCAAGTTCTGTGATCTCTACATCATCCGGGTTAAAGGAGACTCTCTTGGGTACTCCCGTATGTGTCATTTGATAAACACTTAGGAGGTTTGATGCAAGAGATGGTACATACAGAACATTGGAAAATACCATGCTCAAGATCTACAGTACCTTATCCTTCGGATATGATTGTGGAGTCATCTCCCATGTGGATGGGAATGGATTTGTCAGTCTCCAAAGATGAGGTCTTGCCATGAGGGCATGACCTCTTTCATACTGTGGTTCTCGATCTTTCTGATCTCTCCTCCGAAAGCTTTCTAGAAGATTGATGTGATTTTTCTCAAGAAGAGAAGTAGCTTCATCAAGTTTCTTTTTCATGCAAGCATGTTCAGGGTGGAATCCCTTCCCGCAGTATGAACACTTGACTTTTTCCTTCCCATGATGCCCTTTTCCTTTGTTCTGCTTCGAGCCAGAAGGCTCTTCATGCTACTAGTTTTCAACTTTAGGCTTAGGAGCTTCGAATTTGGTTTTTGGGTTCTTCTGTTGCTTTCCTTTACCCTTCAGATCTTTAGGCCCCGAGACATAGAGGGCTTGATCACGGGAGGATCTTATGATCCCCATCTGGACAAGCTTATCATGTTCACTTGTTAGGGACTCAATGAAGGCATTGAGAGAAGGCATCTTCCATCCAGGGGTTGTGAGCTTCCCTGCACGGAATGTAGAGAAAAACACCGAATAATCAACTCCAAGTTTGGAGAGAATGGCGAGAATGAGCTAATCGTCCTCCTTCTCCACCTTACGTTGCTTCAACAGTAAGACAATGTGCTTAAGCTTTGTGAAAAAATCATTCAAGGTCTCGAAATTGGAAGGTTAGAGAGACATCAACTCATTTTCAAGATGGTATATTCTCAAATCATCCTGCTTTCCATACAGGGTTTCCCATTTGTCCCAAATTTCCTTTGGATTCTTCAATCCCGAGAGATGGAAAAGAAGATCTCGGGAAATAGAGAGGCACAAGAATCTGAATGCTTCATCTTTCTTGTTCAAGAATCTAGCTTTGTCTATCACATGAGTAGGCTCTTCTTCAGTGTCCATAGTGACCCTATAGAGTCCTCTGGCACGTAGTTGGACCTCCATGTCTCATTTCCATGAATGGAAATTGAACGGAGTCAAGATTTTTATGGAAGAAGCCATTTCAAACTGCTGGAGCGAATGCTTTTAGCTGTTAAAACATGCAAATCACAACAAAAGGGGCACCGTAAGGTCAGACACCCTGCACATTTTAGGATTTCATCACACCCAGCATAATTGATCAAGCAAACTTGATCAACAATTTCTTTACTTGGGGTATTAAGTGGTAAGCCTTGGCTTCTGGTGCAGTGCTAGAATTTTGAGCTTTTGCTCGATTTTTCATGCAAGATCTATCAAAAACCATGTTTTTGAGAGATCTAAGCTTCGTCCCGTCGTGAGCTCTGATACCATATTAATTTGTCACAGTGGTCTAGGAACTAAAAACACAGTCTCACAAAGAATACAGACAAATATGCATAAAATTGGCAAAATGGTGCTACAATAGAATGTTGCAGCTCTGTATAATCAATGAATAATGAATAATACAATACAATGATTTTGCAAGGTACATGAATGCCAAGACAATTCGAATTCCCAAGGAGGTCATTCGAATTGAATGAGTGGGTGTATCTTAACTGACTATAAACCACAGTAAACACACTAGCTAACCAACTGATCAAGTCCTGTTGACTCAACTGAGTTCTAACTGAAGTTGGAAAACAATGAATGACTGAGTCTAACTGAAAGTGGCTCAGACACATGTCACTGCATGCCAACTAACAAGTGGTAGCGCATCATTAACTCCAATGAACCCCGATGAGGTTAACTGAAGTCAAACTGGCCATCAGAGGTGGTTGGAGGCGCCTCTGTTGACTCCAGTTCATTAAATATTAATAAAATAATCAATATAATGAATGGAGGTGCCTTCACCACTTAGCTTAACTGATTGTAACCATCAGTTAGCAAGTAGGTGCATTTATGACTCTCAGATCACCCCCTGAGTGCTCCAGTTAGCCTCCCCGAATGAAGGAGAGGCTTAGTTGGCCTCCTTGGCTGAAGGTGGGCGTGGATGTGCTCATGCTGATGTCATACAGTGCTCCTCTAATGCCAATTAAGTCAATAAAACTTAGGATAGTAGTTTAACAAGGTCAAATTGACCAAATTAAGTGTGCATGGTGGGTAAATATCTCCAACACCCCCCCTTAAGCTATACTTAGGATAAGTAGAAACATAAAGTGCATGAAATGCTAGGGCCCCGGCGACTAAGGCCATAGGTCACCTTGTACAATAATGAAACTCAAACAATGCTCAAAATTAAATCTAAGTGAGGAAAAGAGGGAAAACCTAGTGGGAAAAACCCTCCCTCATGCTAAACATTGAAAGTAATTTGATCACCCTGATGAACTCACCCCCAACAATGAACGGAGGTAAGTAAACTTATTTTCTGAAAAGCTCTTGGTGAAGATGTCTGTAATCTGCTCATCAGTCGGGAAGTATTGCAGAATGATGGTCCTGTCATGCACTAATTCCCTGATATAGTGCATGTGTATCTCTACATGCTTGGTCCTCTTCCTAGTAACTGGATCTGTGGATATCTTAATAGCACTTTGATTGTCACAAAAGAGGACAGTGGACAAAGTACTACCAAAATCAAACTCTGAAAGAATACCTTGCAACCAAACAGCTTGGATGCAAGCATTCACCGCTCCTCGGTACTCGGTCTCTGCTGAAGACAATGCTATGGCGGCCTTCTTTTTTCTAGACCAGCAAATGGGGCCAGACATATCCGGAAGTAGACTTAGAATCATCCGCCCAATCGGAATCTGTGTAACCAACCAGCTCTAGCTCGGAGTCTACAGCATAGTGAATGTCGTAGGTCCTGGTTCCCTGAATATACTGGAGGATCCTCTTGGATGCCTTCCAATGAAGATCATGAGGTTGTTTCATGTATCTTGACACGGCATTCATGTCATAATAGATATCAAGCCGATAATAAGTCAAGTAGAGTAAGATACCTATCAGTTGTCGATAAATAGTGCAATCAATGGGAGGTGTGATTTTTCCTTCTTCAAGGCTGATCCCTAAAAGGAAAGAGAATGGATCAGCCCTACATTCAACCATGTTAAACTTGACTAACAAGTATGATATGTATTTGGACTGAGTGCCCATTATCCCATCAGGATTTTGCTTAATTTCGAGTCCCAGAAATTGCTTCAAGAGCCCCAAATCGCTCATTTCAAATGCATTGTGGAGAGCAGTTTTGATGACTGAAATAGAAGTAACTGTGCTACCTGTAATTAGTAAGTCATCAACATATAAAACAATAATAATAAAATGACCATCAGACTATTGTATATACACATTTGGATCTTATTTACACATTTGGAAGTTTTGCGAGAGAAGGAAGGCATCCATCTTGGAATACCACTCTCTTGGGGCTTGTTTTAACCCATATAGTGACTTCTTTAGCTTGCAAACCAAAGATGGATCAGAAATTTATCTCTCAGGATGCTTCATGTATATTTCCTCATGAATATCTCCATGTAGAAAGGCATACTTAACATCTATATGATGCACTTCCTAGTGCTTAGATGCAGAAATTGTCAAAACTAGGCGGATGGAGTCCATTTTTGCAACCGGTGCAAAAGTCTCATGGTAGTCGACACCTTGGACCTGGGAGAAACCTTTTGCTACCATCCATTCCTTATATTTGTAGATGCTTCCATCAACAGCGACCTTAGTCCGAAACACCCACTTGCATTGAACCAATTTCCTCCCCGGAGGAAGAGAAACTAGCTCCCAAGTGGTGTTTTTCTGAAGAGAAATCATCTCTTCATCCATGGAAACTTGCCATCTCGGATCCTTCAGAGCATGGTAGTAAGACTTAGGGTCTGAACTTATCATCAAATAACAAGATTTGGGCAGAAAATAATTATGACAAGAGAGCGCAATACCTGCTCTTTGAAAATCAGACCGGGTTCTCCTTGGATTATCTGGATTTCCAATGTCATCACCTGCGGAGGAGAGTGTTTGTCGGGCCCAAGTTGGGAGATGATTTTGTATAGCATCTAATGTTTTCTATTCACTAATATCAGAAATCAGAGGATCCAAATCAGAGTCATCACCCCCAATTATATCATCCAGATATTCAATAGAATACGAAGGAAATTCAGCAGTTTTCTCCTTCATTAGTTCTACCTCCTGAAGAGGCTCATCAAACTTGACACTTCTTTCAATGATGATCTATTTTGTTTTGATATCCAGCAGCTTGAAACCTTTAGATTCATCAATATATCCAATAAACAGACATTCTATGCTTTGTGGTTGCAAAACCCTCCTTTTATCTAGCGGAATTCGGGTCCATGCAGTGGACCCAAACACCCTCAAATTCGACACATCCGGCTTATGTCCGAAATATGCTTTGAAAGGGGTATTCCCTTTCATAGATGAGTGTGGTACTCTGTTTTGAATATATGCTACAACATGCATGGCTTCAGCCCACAAATTTGCAGCCAACTTCTTTGATTCCAACATACAGGTGGTCATCTCCTTGAGAGACCGATTCTTCCTCTCGGCTACACCGTTCTGCTGGGGAGTGTAGGGGACTAAATGTTGGATCTGAATACCACTTTGGGAACGTATATGTAGTAAATTATTATTGACATACTCCCCGCCACTATCAGATCTCAAGATCTTGATATTTTGGCCAGATGCATTCTCAATCAAGGCCTTCAATTCAATGAATTTTTCCGAGACTTCCGACTTCTTTTTGATAAAAAAGACCCATGTGTATCTGGAAAAGTCATCAATGAAAGTCAGAATGTACCTTGATCCATTCATGGATGTGATAGGCATGGGATCGTTGATTTCAGAATGTATCAGTCCCAAGATGCATGATGCTCGGCTTTCCTTCCCCCAATCGAAATTACAGTCACAGTGCTTTCCAACAACACAACCCTTGCAAATTCCAGTGGTAGCTGTGATGACTAGGGGGCCTTCAACCATAGAATTATTCTGTAATTGCTACAAGTATTTGAAGTTCATATGGCCGAACCTCTGATGCCACAGTCTACTAACTTCATTTCCACGAGTCAACAATGCGGTGGGCTTTGCATCCGCCACAAAATGGGAGAACTCGTAGGATTTTGCATGATGGTTTGCAAGACCTTTTGCTACAAGTTTTCCAGATGCAAGTTATGTGATCTCTACATCATCCGGGCTAAAGGAGACTCTCGTGGGCACTCCCGTATGTGTCATTTGATAAACACTTAGGAGGTTTGATGCAAGAGATAGTACATATAGAACATTGAAAAAATAACCATGCTCAAGATCTACAGTACCTTGTCCTTTGGATATGATTGTGGAGTCATCTCCCATGTGGATGGGAATGGATTTTCCGGTCTCCAAAGATGAAAAGGAGTCGCTTTCATCCATCATGTGGTTCAAATCTCTAGAATCTATCAAGAGTGCTTTGGACTTCAAAGTGCTTGCCATGAGGGCATGACCTCTTTCATGCTGTGGTTCTCGATCTTGTTGATCTCTCCTCTGAAAGATTTATGGAAGATTGATGTGATTTTTCTCAAGAAGAGAAGTAGCTTCATCAAGTTTCTTTTTTATACAGGCACACGTCACTGCATGCCAACCAACAAGTGGTAGTGCATCATTAACTCCAATGAACCCCGGAGAGGTTAACTGAAGTCAAACTGGCCATCAGAGGTGGTTGGAGGCGTCCCTGTTGACTCCAGTTCATTAAATATTAATAAAATAATCAATATAATGAATGGAGGCACCTTCACCACTTAGCTTAACTGATTGTAACCATCAGTTAGCAATTAGGTGCATTTATGACACTCAAATCACCCCTGGAGTGCTCTAGTTAGCCTCCCCGAATGAAGGAAAAGACTTAGTTGGCCTCCTTGACTAAAGGTAGGCATGGGTGTGCTCATGCTGATGTCAAACAATGCTCCTCTGATACCAATTAAGTCAATAAAACTTAAGATAGTGGTTTAACAAACTCAAATTGACCAAATTAAGTGTGCATGGTGGGTAAATGCCTCCAACAGAAGTCAGTTGTGACTTCCAAGTGGCTTTACAAGATAAAGCATGCTGCAGATGGCAACATAGAGAAGTAAAAAGTCATTTTGTTGTGTGTGGGTTCTCACAGGTAGAGGGATTTGACTATGATGAAGCCTTTGCATTAGTGGCCATATTTTCTTTGATCAAAGTAGTGATCTCTGTCGTGGCAGAGATGGGTTGGAAGATCCATCATATGGATGTGAAGACCACTTTTCTCAACGATATTCTTACAGGAGGAGGTGTATCTAGAGTATCCATGGGGCTTTGAGGTGTATGAGAGAGATTCTCATGTTTGCAAGATGAAAAAGGCCATGTATGGTATGAAGGAAGCCCCTCGGGCTTGGTATTCCAGGATTGATTCCTACTTGCTTTCGATTAGGTTTTGGAAGAGTGAGGAAGATCCCAACCTATATTACATTGTGGTTGGTGGTGTTCTGCTTATTCTTTTGTTATATGTTGATGACTTGTTCATTACTGGGGGAGAGCACTCGTTTGATGCTTGCAAGAAGGATCTTGCTTCAGAGTTCGAGATGACTGACCTTGGGATGATGCACTATTATTTGGGGATGGAGGTTTGGTAGGAGGATGGACATGTTTTCCTAGGGAAAGGAAAATATATTGCAGATCTTCTGAAGAGATTTCAAATGACTAATTGTAGACCTATATCTACACCCATGATCACCAACTGGACGAAGCTTCATGCTTCTAAGGGAGAGTTGGTGGACCCTACTTTATATCGTCAGCTTATTGGTTCATTGATGTATCTGGTCAACACTAGACCAAATCTGAGTTTTTCGGTCAACACTCTTAGACAGTTTATGGTGGAGCCCAAGAGAGTGCATTGGAGTGCCTCAAAACACGTCTTGAGATATCTTACTGGTACAGTTGATAATGGCTTGGACTACAGGAGATCTGGTGGAGTGGGATTGGTTGGATTTACATATTCATATTGGGCAGGTAGTGTTTCGGACTAGAAGAGCACTTCTAGTTGTTGCTTCAGCTTGGGTTCAGTGTTTGTGTCGTGGTTCAGCAGGAAGTAAAAGTCCATGGCATTGAGTTTTGTTGAGGCTGAGTATATGGAAGCCAGTCAAGCTAGTTGTAAGGCTTTGTGGATTCTCAAGTTGATGGTAGACTTGTTTGATCAGGAGATGAGTCCTACAGTTATCCATTTTGATAATCAGAGTTGCATCAAGCTCTATAAAAATACAGTATTTCATGACAAGCTAAAGCATATAGAGATCATATATCACTTTATCAGATACTATGTTCAGAGAGGGGTTGTACAATTGCAGTATGTTTCTACAGATGAGCGGGTGGATGACATTCTCATGAAGGCTTTGGGTAGATGGAAGCATGTCTACTTCATAGATAAGTTGGGAGTGGTGAAAAACACCTTCCTCGATAAGAGGGAGTGTTGAAAAGTTACCTAGGAAGTGTTTATCCACCTAGACTTGCCTTGGGGTAGACAATGACACTTTAAATGGTGACCTCTAGTCAATTGCATTTAATGAAGTTTGTTGTACTTTATGTTTTTAAAGTGGCTTCATTAAAAAGGTTAAGTAATGGTTTTCCTAAGTTCATATTTAAAATAAATTTGAGTGAGTGATTAAATTAAAAGGGGTTGTTCTAACTTTATTAAATGACATGAGGTGCACTAAATGTCATTTAATTAATTAATTAATGGAGCATTTAATGTGAACCCTTCATCAAATCTAATCTTGACCATTAAATTGAAAGAGGAAGTTACCATGAACAAAAAGGACTAGGGCAAGGAATTTTTAATTCATTGTTCACTTTCCAAAGAGAAGATTGGAGAGAGGAGAAAACAGGAAGACAAGGGTTTGAGAAAAAACAAATTTGAAGAGTGAGATAAAACTTTCAGATATTTCCAGAATTTGAAGTGGGTACATTTCCCAATAAATTTTGGTACAAATTTCTAAACAGTCTTGGCACAGAAATTGAGGTAACCTACAACATAAAGTTAGCATGAATTTCAAGTAGTTCTGTACAGTTCTATACTGTACCAGTGTTTACACTTGCACAGTTTTCGAGAAGGAAAGTACTACAATGAATGTTATTGTCAGAGACCGTACAAGGCATGATTTTCAAGGTGTAATAAATGTTGTCAGATTGTACTGTTTCGTACCTGTCATACCGTACAGTTCAGTATTGTTCACACATGTGGCACGATTTTTGAGGCGCTGGTTTTTAGACAGTACGTAAAGTTTTGTCAGAGAGATTCTAGCATGTTTTTCGAGGAAGGAAAAGATAAGTACTGTTGTTCTGAATTTGTAAAATTTGTCTGGAAAAATAAAATCTTCTCTCTCAGAAACAGGTTTTCCCTTAGGGGATTTATCTTGGACCATTGGTCAAAAACATCTATGTTATTTTCATGTGTGTTTGGCTGAATTAAAATTTTTGAGTTTGAAATTTTGGTTTGAAAGGAAAATTTCTGAGTTTGAAATTTTGGTTTGAACTAAAAATTTCTGAATTGTTTGAATTTCGAAAAAGAACTTCATGTGTTTCAATTCAGTCAAATTTTGATTAAAATTTGTGCATAGAATGGCTTAGGCATTAAACTATGCAAAGAAGCCAAAGGCTAGAAACCGGGTAGGGGTTCTTCAAAAACTTTCATGTTGATCAATACATTGAAGATCCATGTGAGATACAAAAGGTCATGGCTATTAAAATACAACGTAGATCCATGCAAAAAAGACTCAAATTTGGACATAGCTACCAGACATACAGTGTAGATCTATGTCATACAGACAAAAACCTGTGCATAGCCACCGACATACAATGTGGATCCATGCAATGAATCAAAGAAAACTCCATCGCAACCTAAGGATAGAAACATATTCAAGTGAATACCTAATCACTCAGGGTTTCCATTCCAATACCAAACAGTATGATTCTATCCATGCAAATAGATGTCCTGATGTCGAACATGGTAGAAACCACTTGAATACCATTCATTGATGTATATCGTTAACAAGTGCGAGGGGAATCACCATTAATGTCAATTAATCCCAAGGTAGCCAAGTACATTCCTCTGAATGTGAATAGATGACTTGAAGTTGAACACTCGGCAGAATATTTTGATCAAAGGCCAATGATGAAAGCCTATTGTCGAAAGCATGGAAACTTGTCATTGAAGCATGCAGGTCTCAAGGTACTAACTTGTTTCTAAGACTGGTTCCTAGAAGATGTGTTGATGTCAACAGGAATAGTCTTGTCGAAGGAGAGCCATGATGAATCCCACATCAGCAACACAAAACTTAGAAGAAAATTGTTGGAAATAATTGAGTATGGAGTAACCACAAGAGGTAATCGACACAAAAGAGAGATAGGCTTTACTGCAGAGAGTAATTTCGACACACATCTTTCCTTTGAACATTGAAAGACATGTTCGAAGATTTGGCAGCATTGACGTAACGACGCAGATACGAAGATATAATGCGACAGAAGACAATGCATTATTTGAACTGACTCAAAGGAGTGACATGACTCATGAAAGTGGATCAACTCGAAGACAAGCTGAATACCCAATTGTTTGATTGAAATGTAGACAAGTGCCATGTTCAAAGGCGACTAAAAGCTGTTATTAATACAAATGATAAAATGATCTCCCATTCCCTTAATTTTATCGTTATGATTGATGAGTTCCTCTTTGCTTTCTAACGAGCTGAAAAATGTAACAAACGCTCGATATATCTCGTCTTTTGGACAAATCCAATATCACATGTTTTACGAACCTGAAAAAGGAGGGGTTTGTTCCCAGAGAGGGTCTTTCAATGTTTGATTTTAACAAGTCCAATTAAATAAAACTCGATGTTGTTCATGTTTAGAGATTATGAATGAACAAAAGAAGACTCTGAAAAGATTTTTTTCGTAAGTTTAGTCCACGAGGCCCGAAAAATGTGTAAAATAATACCTAGGAGATCTCTTATAGTCTATGATTTGAATAAAGCATACATTTTTTACAAATAGTCTAATCGAGCTGAAAAAGGGGTAAACTATCGTCGAAAAGACGACCTTTCAAATACTTTTACGAGTGTGAAAGCGACAAGTGCACTTGACAATCTTTTCATTTTTCGAGAGTCTAAAAAGAGATTAAAGATGACTCTGGTGTGCTTCATTTTTTGAAAACAGGTTTACGAGTCTGAAAAAGTGATAAAAGTAGACTCGACACCTTTGTACTAAATTTTAACTAGCACGACTATGGTATTAAGATCGCTTAGAATATTTCGATTTTGTAGAGAATGAAAAAGACAAAAATAAAACTCTTTCGTAACAAAAAAAACATGTCTACGAAACCTGCAATTTTCAACAAAAAGATTTTTAAACCTTATTTTGACCAAACTCAAGCTATATTTGACCACTATGGGTAAAAAATAATGAAAAATCGTTATTAAATAATCTAAAAAGTAAATAAATAGGTGAAAATAGTAAAAATTGTTTACCATTTGTCTTTTTACCAAACTTAGTTGAGAAGAGCCCTTTTGAGGTCATATTTGTTGTGACAATTGCAAGAGCTACATGCGATCATTTCTCATTCCGTCCAAACCAGGTAAACATTCTCTCCCTCTTCATTCGTACGGTTTCAATTTTTTATTTTAAGGTCATTTTTTAGGTTTTTAGGGTTGTTTTTAAGGGGACTATGTGTCCTCCCACTACCGCACTTTCCCCTTGCAGGAAGTGTGGTGGTGACCTGCCACCGCGTAGTTTGTACACAGAAGGTGCGGTGATAGCACTTTGTGGAAGAAGACGGGGTGTGGTGGTACATTCCGACCCCAAAAAAAAATAATGAAGAAAAAATTATAAGTTTCAAGGTTTGAACATGGTCACTAATGCTTTAAATTGTTTCATTGATAGGTTTGAAAGATGACATGGTGATATGGAAAGAGAGAGAACATGAAATGGATGATATGTGTGCTGATAATGCACTTCAGGAGTGTGGACTCTTGAAATTCTTTTGAGTGTTGGGTATGAGAGAACAAGTCCAACTACTAGATTATTTGATCAGGATGTGGAATACCGATCAATAGTATTTTGGGGTGGGAGCCCACATCTTAACCCTATATGTGGAGGACATTTACTTCCTCACTGGAATATCCAGGCAAGGTGCACCCATTTTTTTAGCTAGCGCGAGAGGTGGAGAAGCTACTACAGAGGTTCTCATAGCTATATAATGTACTCCAGGAACGCGAATGAGCAGTAAAAATATTCCAATGAAGAATGTGATGGACATATCCCTCAAGACCATCCTATTTACCATGTAAAGGGTGGCAGGGTTGTATGCACCACATCAAGCTTCTTGGGTACATATGATTTATGCCCTAGAATGTATGGCTCCTTCAGTGTTTAACTAGGTTGAGGGCCTACTCATGGATTTGAAAGAGAAACTCACAAAGTGTTGCATGGGTGAGTTCAAACAATTTGGTTATAGATCAATTGCAGTATATTTATTTTTAGAAAGGGTCCTACACTTGAGGCCGCAAGTTGTGATCAATGAGCTTGATGAACGGGATCCACAGATGTTGCGTTGGGTCGAGGTGATGGCTCATCATGGTGGTGGTGGTCCTGTGATCACATTAAGAGCACCATTGTTTTATTGGTTGGGAGATCAGTTGTTGATTGTTGAGGATTATACCTATGTGAGCGCTGACTTCCACGGAGATACGGACTTAGTTCTTCTAGAGGGAGAGCCATGGGGTGACCTTGGTAAGAAAGACTCTACTGTATATGTGTGTGTGTGTGTGTTTGTTATGATTTTTATGTATTTTGAATTATGTGGTACTCAGACAACTTCACCTACTATGTAGATGTCGAGGCATCTAGGCCAACTGGATCCTCACCCATTGAGAGGCGATTGGGAGCCAGAGTTGTAGCAGATGTAGATCGAGAGGTCATTGAGGAGATACATGATGTCAAGAATAACCTCCAGAGACTCACCATGGATATCTCGTATGTCCATATATGATCTTCCGAGGAGATATCCATGACACACAACTAGTGTAACTGGACGTTTCGTACGGTTACTTCACAGAGTGGCAAGGGCCGTCATGTTCTATGATGAGCAACATTAGTGTTTAGTAGGGATATTCACCTAAAGCTATGAGCGTTATCCTTTTTTGTTATCTTATTATACTAAAAGCTATTATGCATTAGACTTGGTCTTTGAACCACTTTTTGTAAACACTTTTATGCATAATATATAAAAACGTCTTTTTTGCGGCTTAAATGAAAGTTTTGAAATGGAATGTATTTACTAGAATCTTATCTTTACACTGCTTAATTTACAAATTTGCATGTTATTTTAGATATCAAATTGTCAAGAATGTGTAATATGCCAATCCAAGATGTAATTTGCAAGTGAATCAACAATTGAATTAAAACATCTCTAGACATGTTGATAGGTTATAGACTCAAATGATCGTTCTGCTAGACACAATGCCACGGTGAGAGGGGGGGTGAATCAGTGTGTGAGAACTTCTACCAGTTTTCACTTCTTCAAAACTTAAACAGAGATCATCAATTGAAAACTAACCATTTCATCAACATTAATCAATCACATCACAAGAGACACTTCATAAGATGAACTTGTAAACTTTTTTATATCAAATTTGATAAGGGTTACAACGAAAGACTGCAATATTCTCAATTACACCAGCTCCAACTGACTGAGAAGAACCAACTTCTATGCCAAGACCCTGCTTGTTTTTTCTAAGTTCCAACTAAGAAAGAGTGTGTAAGACCCGGTGTACATTTGCATACAAATCTTTGTCTTGTCACATCTCACTTGTCACAGACTCTGTCTTATCAATATGCATTGTCAAATTATCTATCAACCTGTTACAATCATGTCAATTATGTTGTTGTTAATGTCAAGTGTCTGCTCATCGAACACATCAAATCAATATGCCTCAATTCATCATCATCTTATCATGTTTACATGGGTATATCAATCATGCCATAGGTCATCTCTCTGTCAACTCCATCCACTTGCTTTTAGTATCAAGTTTGTCACTATCAAATTTGGGTCTTCAACTCATGCACAGGGTACTACTCTAGATCTGATCATGAGGCCATGACAAAAACACCCAAGATACCATGACTTCTCCTTTAGCAGTAAATAGATAAATAACAAAGTAATATGGTGTAAGTATATTTACTTCAAGCTGAGCACGTTGCTGCAGAAGTGTGGACTGTGTAATGTTTGGTGGAAAATCCATAAGCTACTACAAGAAAATATCTTCTTCTCTATGTTCTATGTGAACAGATATGTAGCAATGTAGAGAACTAATAGTATGGATTGTGGTTGAAACATGCACTCTATTGCAACCTCAAAGCCATGATCCCTTTGTCAATTATATGAAGATGGAAATCCAATGAAGTCACTAGTATGGTGTGGTACCCTTCCTTTTCACAATCAAGTATACCCACAAAAATGAAGATGAATAAAAAAAAACTCCTTGTTGTTCCCTTTTATTACCGCTGCAACCTCAGGCACCCGAAAATAAGAGATTACATTAACCATGAATTTCTCACTTGTTCACCCTTTGTTGCTACTACATATCAGTCTAAATTCCTTACTTCATCACTATTGATTTTTTTACCTCGGAAAGTGTTTGTTCACTCATGCCTTGGGATGGACATGAACACTTTAAATGTGGTCCCTGGCCATATTAAAAGGTGTGAATGACTTTATGATAAAGTGACCTTTTAATTAAATTATTGAGTTTATAATTTTAAAGTGACTTTATGAGCATTAAAGAGGGTGAGTATTAAAGTCTCATTATTATTTAAAAAGTGAATTTTTAATGAGAAAATGAGATGAGCCATTGATCTCATGGAGTTGGATTTTAATTCTAGCCTTTGATTTCAAAGAGGAAGTTATTCAAACAAAAAGGGAGATGGAAAGGCAAATTGGGTCTATTGTTCACTTTCAAGAGAGATTTGTGGGAGAGAGAGAGAGAGAGCAAAAGAAAACCAAAGAGAAACCCTTGCAATTTTTTCCATAACCAAGAAGAAGAGAAAGGGCAAGAATTTCGAGATAGGAGTACCGATAAAGTAGCATGCATCATGAGGAAGTCGTACAATATTTAATGCAGTTGTACAGTCCGTACTATAAATAATGCAGGTCGTACAGTGACTGTACAGTATGGTTTTCAAGGAGAGAGAAGGCACATCTTTCGAGGAAATTTGCACAGAAATAGAGGTCGTTCGTACAACATTTAATGTTGCTTGTACAGCAACCGTACAACTCATATTTCGAGGTCGTACAACACAAAAATAGAGGCAGTCGTACAGTCATATGTGTGACAGAAATTCTTGGGTTCCGTACAACAGGTTTTCTAGGTGTTTTGGTGGCATGTTTTTCAAGAAGAAAAGAGATAAGTATTGTTGTAATTTTGTTGAATAATTTGTCTTTGGAGAAATAATAAAATCTCTCTGCAAACAGGTTTTCCCTTCTAGGTTTTTCCTGGGTCATCTTGACCAAAAATCTGAGTGTTAAAATTTCATGTGTGTGACTGAAAAATTAAATTTCTGAGTAAGAGTTTAGAGTTGCCTTTAATATTGAGAATTCAAAAGAAAGAGAAAATCTCATGTGTTTTATGTTTTCAGTATAAAATTATTAAATATTTATGTGTATTCTAACCTTGGGGTTTGGGAATTGAACAATGAAAAACTGAAACTAGAATTGGTTTGGGGTTTTGGAAAATCCTTCATGGTATCAAAGCAAAGTAAAGGCTGAAAATTTGCACACAAAAAGAAATCTCGGATTGGGAGAAATAAGGGAAAACAGAGTTGAGCAGAAAATAGGTTCTTGAATTTTCTTTTAGTCATGGGAAAAGGTCTTAGGATAGAAGAGAGGTTGGATGAGACTGTATTTTTCAGTCCATGGAAGGCTAGAATAGTGTTGATTTTACAGGATAGTGACTTATGGGATATAGTGAACAGCACTACTACAAATCTCGTGACTATTCTCGCTGATGCAGTGGATAAAGCCGCATTTGACAAGAGGGATATAAAGGATAGGAGAATCCTTCTAGATGCAATTAAAGATCATGTGATTCCACACATTTCAGGTAAATATTGTGCCCGTCAGATGTGGACTGCTTTAACTAACATTTACAAAAGTTCCAATGAAAATAGGAAAATGGTATTAAGGGAGAAGTTAAAGAGCATTCGCATGAACAAGGATGAGAATATGACCACTTACCTCACTAGGATTACACAGGTTCGTGATGAGCTTGAATTTATTGGGGAGGTGATAAAGAGTGTTGAGTTGGTGTGTATAGCCTTGAATGGTGTAACAAATCCATGGGCTATATTTGTGGAGTCAGTGGTTGTTCGTGAGCACATGCCTTCATGGGATCGTCTTTGGGATGATTTCATACAAGAGGAGACACGTAGAGGATATGTACATGGAAGTACATCTCACAGCAAAGATGAGGAGGAGAATGTGGCATTAGCAGCAAAGGGAAAGAAGAAAAATTTCAAGAAGGGTTCCAAAGGTGGAACCAAGCAGCAGGATGGAGAAAAGAAAGACATGAGAAAAGTGAAATGATTTGCTTGCCATAAGTTTGGGCATTATGCTTGACAATTCCCAAACAAGAAGAATAAGAAACAATAGACAACAACTGCTAGATTTGAGAGAGATTTTTCTCTCTTTTCTGGTGCTTGTGTAGAGAGAGAATAATCCATCACTAGCAGGGACATAGAGGGTCACATGGAGCATTCCATGATTATTGGGCATTCACTGAGTGTTTCCACTACTTCCTCTACTTCGTACATTGATAGTGGAGCTTTGAGTCACATCACAAGTGATCGAGACATGTTCATCGAGATTTTAGAGACAGGCTTGGAGTTGGAGGTTGTATTGGGTGATGATACAGTGGTGGGAGAAGTTGGGCATGGGATAGTCCTATTTGACAAGGAATCCATGCAGCCTATGTTTCTGAGGGATGTCTTGTATGTCCCTGAGCTGAAGAAGAACCTTGTATCAATTTCCACGATTGAGGATAGAGGCCGTGGGGTATATGTCCTACATGGGAAAGTTCACATCTTTCCCAAAGCAGAGGATCCATCTGCTTCATATACGATTAGATTCAGATGCGGAAAACTATACAAGATTCTCTTCTAGCCACATCATGCACTATCACACAATCAGAGAAGCAGTGAGTTGTGTGAGCTATGGCACGGGAGGATGGCCCAACTTTATCATCCAACTTTAAGGATGTTGAGAGACATGACTACAGGTATGCTAGATTTCAGCATAGAGCTGAGTGGTGTATGCAGTGGGTGTTGTTTGGGAAAGTACACCAAGACTGCTTTTCTAAGCAGTGATAGCATATCAGAGGGAGTGCTTGAGTTGATACATTCATATTTATGTGGTCCCATGTCTTCTACCTCATTGAAAGGTTTTGAGTATTACATTACATTCGTCGATGACTTTTCTAGGAAGACCTGGATCTATTTCCTTAGAAGCAAGAGATCAGAGGAAGTCTTGCTTTGGTTTCAAGAGTTCAAATCTCTTATGGAGAACCAGGCATGAAAGAAGATCGAGGTACTTCGATCAGACAATGGGGGTGAGTATACTTCTCATGCTTTCGATGAGTTCTATAAACAGGAGGGTATCAAGAGGCAATTGATGGTTCTTTACACTCCACAGCAGAATGGAGTGGCTGAAAGGAATAACCGTTCGATAGTGGGTGCATCTAGAGCCACACTGCATGATCAGAGTCTTCCTTTCTGTCTATGGGAAGAGGCTTGTAGTATTGTTTTTTATGTATTGAATAGGAGTTTGCATCGTGCATTAGGGTGCGAAAATCCTGAGGAGATGTTCACCAGGAAGATTCCTGAGATAGGACACTTTAGCATCTTTGGATGCCTTACATACTCACATGTCCCTTCTGAGAAGAGGACAAAGTTGGAGGCTAATGGAGAGAGGGGTATTTTTGTTGGATATGATGAGAATTCAAAGGATTTCCATATTTACCTTCCTGCACAAAGGAAAGTTGTGGTGAGGAGGGAGGTGAGATTTGAGGAGGAGCAAGCCTTCAGAAGATATGTAGATTCTGAGATAGAGGAGTAGCTGAGTACTCCACGGGTGACAGCATCACAGATTTCAGCGAGTCAAGGCACATGGTCACACTTTTAAGGAGTGACTGGGTCACAAGTTACAAGTCCATCAGTTTTAGGGACTCATTCTTCAGGGACTTCTGGTACAAAGACAGGTTCATGGATCATAGATTCACAAGTTACACCTTCAGGTGATTCGGATACACTTGGTACAGGTTCAAGTTCACCAAGGACAGGATCTCAGATTGTTGGTACTTCTTCAAGGAGATATTTGTTTGATGAGGATGTAGAGGAGGATCTGCGATAGGATGCTTCTTCCAAGAAGAGAAATCCAATTTGGCTTAGGGATCTTGTGAAGGAAGCATAGGAGCCTGTCGTGCCACCCAAGAGGGAGGTCAGAGAGAGCAAGGCACCTAAGATATTTTCCACTTACATGGCACAGGTGACTATATTGCGTGAGTCTAGGCCTACTACTTATGAGGAGGCTTCTGTACACCAGTTTTTGAGAGATGTCGTGATTGTAGAGTACAAATCCATCATGAAGAATGGGGTGTGGGAATTTATTCCGATACTAGAGGGGAAGTCAGTTGTGACTTCCAAGTGGCTCTACAAAATCAAGCATGTTGCATATGGAAACATCGATAAGTACAAAGATCAATTTGTAGCACGTGGGTTCTCACTGATAGAGGGATTTGATTATGATGAGACCTTTGCGTCGGTTTCCAGATTTTCTTCGATCAGAGTAGTGATCTCCGTCGTGGCAGAGATGGATTGAAGGATCCATCAGATGGACCTGAAGACCGCTTTTCTCAACGATCTTCTACAAGAGGAGGTATATTTGGAGCAGCCACAGGGATTTGAGATTTATGAGAGAGATTCTCATGTATGCAGGTTGAAAAATGCCTTGTATGGTCTGAAGCAAGCCCCTCGAGCTTGGTACTCAAGGATTGATTCCTATTTGATTTTGATTGGGTTCCGGAAGAGTAAGGAGGATCCCAACCTTTACTACATTGTTGGTGGTGTTGTTCCACTCATTCTTTTGTTGTATGTTGATAATTTGTTCATTACTAGAGGGGAGCGCCTGATTGATGCATGTAAGAAGGATCTTGCTTAAGAGTTTGAGTTGACTGACCTTGGGTTGATGCACTATTATCTAGGCATGGAGGTATGGTAGGAGGATGGACATGTTTTCCTGGGGCAAGGAAAATATGTTGCAGATGTTCTAAAGAGATTTTAGATGGAGGATTGCATACCTATGTCTACACCTATTATCACCAACTGGAAGAAGCTTGATGCTTATGAGGGACAGTTGGTGGATCTTATTTTGTTTCTTCAGCACATTGGTTCATTGATGTATCTGGTCAACACCAGAACAGATATGAGTTTTGCAGTGAACCCTCTCAACCAGTTCATGGAGGAGCCCAGGAGAGTGCATTGGATCGCTGCAAAACATATTTTGAGGTATCTTGTTGGGACTTTAGATTATGGTTTGGACTATAGGAGGTCAGGTGGAGTGGACTTGGTTGGCTTCACGGATTTAGATTGGGCAGGCAGTGCTCCGGACCGGAAGAGCACTTCTGGTTGTTGTTTTAGGTTGGGCTCGGTTGTTGTGTCATGGTCACTAGAGTATATTAAGTTTTGCTAAGCACATAAATCAATTAGATTTAGCCCATGAGTAACATTATTTATAATAGATTGAAATTATAAATTTTACCAAAAGATAATGACCTAAAGTTGTCCTCTAGTCCCTAAGTCTATCATATTCATATAAAAGTTTAATAGTGTTCCTCCATAGGTATAAATGTCACTTACTCCCATGCTACTACTTAATAAAGATACTTAAATAACAAGCTTTCATGATGAGTCTAGGACGTACAAGTGACCGATAGGTATTAGATGGACCTTAAAGTTATGGTAAATTCCCGTGATATTTAAAATTGCCTTGAGCAAATGTTATAATGAATAGTCAATGAGTATTTAGAAATATGCATGTATGAGGATAAATAAGGATTTTAAATTATTTTGGTTTAGCCATTAGCATTATCTTCTTTGTAGTTCCTTTTATTGAAAGAAAAAAAAAGTGAAGTTGCATTAATATTTAAGGTAAACATGCAACTTTTTATTTATATACATATTTTCCTACCCTTAAAAAAGAAAGAAAGCATTTTTATTAAAGTATATGAGCTCTTCCAATGTAACCAAGTGCAAAGTAAGATGAAAAATATACCCTTAACCACATATGATAAGGTTACTACAATGATTACCTGAGTATGGAAAATCAATCGACTTACTTGTTTCGGCATCAGAAGGTGTCGAAGGAAGGAATGGTATTGTGGCCTTGTTACCTCTTGGAACTAGCATTTGACATAATCTTGATACCCACCTTCTTTCCTCATGCCATACAAGTCCTCTTCTTTTAAATGTTCAATTGATTGAGTACATGAAGGATTTGTCGATATATATGTGGAGAACTCTTCAATTTTGAGTCACTCTCTATCGAATGTAGTCTCCAAGTTTTCGGTTTCTTTGGTGGATTGGAAAGGAAAGTATTTTTGTAGCTCATGATACAATGATTCTTCTATTATTTTTGGAGAGGTATATAAATTCCTAACTTCTTTCAAGATGTGTTCTTCTTGAAAAGAAGAAGTTGAGATCCCAACTGCTGCTAGGATTTGAGAGAGTTTTCTCAAACTAATGGTCACCTCTGAACCCATTTTGTCGGTTTATAGACCCTACTTCACACATCAATTAGTGTCTAGGGTTCTTAAAGCACCCAAATAGATAGAATCAAAAACTACCTACAGAAATACACTCCTAAAGCAAATTTGTACAAACCAAAAGAAAACTAAATCTTAAAAACTAGTTGCAAAATTGAAAAATACACCACACCTATAGATAAGATAAACAAACTTGTGAAAAGAGATCAAGATCACACTTTCATGAAAGTAAGCACGCTGGCAAGAATAATAAACACGCTTGCATAAAAACACTTGCGAAAAATAAGCACACTTGCGAACAATAAATCAAACATGCGGAAAAATAAACACACTTGCGAATAGGAAACTTATTTGCATGAAAATGAACAACAAGTCTTTGGGGTGACCCACCAAAGTGGATGCGTCAAGCTGTCACACCACAAAAATTCCGTAGTGAAGTCATCTTTGTATCTTATCGTTCCGCCCCCCTTGTTGTGTAATGTAAAGGCAACCTATCTATCTACACTTCAACCCCTTTAGCACCTCCTCGACAACGACGCCAAAAATGTTGGGAAAATATATACGATGTTTAATTCCACAGTTAATTGTCAATCTGGGACTCGTAAGTTTTGAGGTACAAGCATTTTATGTGTGTGGTTAAAGCCTAAACGAGACTAATCTAACATATTATAATCTAATGCCAAAAATTACACTTTACTTGTGACTATAATCTACTAAATAAATTTTATATTCCTATTGCAAATTGCAAAGTTAATCTACAAATAACAAATTATGTAAATCAAATACTACAAATTCAAATTTTAAAGTTCTTAATTTTAAAGCTACAAGTTAAATTAAATATTACAAAAAAGAAAATCTATGTTAACCATAAACTAAACTTATAAACCAAATAAATTTACGTTAACCATGAGATAAAGAAATTATATGTCAACCATTAAATTCATAAACAAACTAACATTACACTACTCTACAATTTACAAAACAAAATCCAACTAACAAACTAAATTCAAGAAAAAAAAAAAAAAAAAACTTTAATTAACAAACTAACTTCTATAATACAAATTTCAGATTTTCACAAATCTTTATGAAAATACTACAAATTAAATTTTACAAAACAAATATACTAAAGAAAATCTACAATAATTACAACCTAAATTACAATCTAAAATAAAGACAAATAACAAAAGAAAGACTACAAACTTTATTAACCTACCAATTCTCTACAATTTGAACCTAAACATAGAAAGGCTTACTTTATATCCTTTAATGACTTAAGATTCCTTCCTAGTTATATGTGCATATTATAATGCTTATTCCAATTCCAAATTATATGAATAAGGAGACAATCAACGCTAAGAGGGAAAGAGGGAAAATGCTTAGTCCTGCGCAATTAAGTCAATGTTTAGATGAATGCTAAGTGGACTATTCAAAACTAGGAGAAATTGGTGAGTTGTGACTCTACTCATGGGATTTGAGTCATAGATTAATGACTTACACTACGCAGATAATTCCAAAAATGATATATCATATGTTGGACTATGAAAACCCCTATGCTTAACATGAACATTTGTTAGTATTGCCCTTGTTTTGACAAGCAATACCATGTCACCTTATCCTATCCCTATGTAGGTCCTCGCCCTGTCATTGACTTTGTCACCAATATTATGAATCTTAATCAACCCCTTATTTTGATTTTGTCACTTGATCATTGAGTCATGTTCATCACTCCAATCTAGCATTGTCTCCCTAGTCCCAGTATTCCCTTTACATTTTTCATCTCCTAGTCTAGACACGAACTTCTAGTCAAGTTATCTTATTAAAAAATACGGTTTCTACCCAAGTTAGCCATTGATTATGATCCATTTATGGGAAGTCCTACTCATCATGACCTCGTCCCATTATGGCATGTCCATGTCCTTCAAAACTATCCATATTCATATCCCTAATATCGGTTTATAAGGAATCACCACTTCTCTTTCTCAAGATATTTTCCCCTATCAACCACCACACCTTTTCTAAGGGGGTTTGTTTTCAGATCCCAAGCACCTTAATTATGATTATCATATTGGATAGTGAACCTCATTTGCAACACTCGGTTTTCACCATTTATCTTTAATTGTATAGTTCATTCATGTGCTCTGTTGGGGCTTGGTTTCTCATTGTAATGGTTGTTAATTAATAATGTGTTGTTAGACAAAATGGAGATTAAACTATTATTTTATTGTAAAGTTAGTCGATAGGCATAGTATAAATGCAGATATTTCTAAATATCATTATCGTCAAGAAATTTATTGGGTTTTCTATCTCTCTTTCATTGTAAGGGTTGCAGGTGCATAAAAGAAAAAAAGAATAGTGGTTTATGTAGAACGAAAAAGGGAGTTAGATTATGTATTCAATTTTTTAGTTAATTAATAAAAGCAGATATGAGATGCTTATGTGCATGTTGTTTTGCTGATATTTTTGTATTTTCATGTTGCAGAATAGTTGATGTTCTTGTATGTAGTTTATGGTTACTTTATGGTTTTTATTAAATAATGTTGGGACATGAGAAAATTGCTCAACAAATGCACCAGCTAAGAAAGTGATATGCATCCCTCCTTCCAGGCTTGGGTGTCAGTAGCTACATGGGATGAGATCATTGAAAGAACTTGGATCCATGGGATTTTCTACCTTTGTTGGGATGGTGTGCAACGCTTTCGCAAGTAGTTGGAAAATTTCATTGATTTCATAATCTAGATCTGGTTCTCGGAGACTCTATTTTCACAAATCTGTTTTATTATGAGGAAATATTATGGGATAAATATTTAGATAATGCGATAGAGATATGGCGGGTTAAAGACTATGCAGACTATTTGAAGGAAGTTCATCATGAAGGTGAGTTTTACCCAGATATGGAATCTTGAGTTTGAGCCATAGGAGGAAACCATGCTTAAACAATATCATCCCTGATAATTTCAAATGCCCTATCCAGAATAAATTGAAATAACTCACTGGTTATTCCTCACTAGACTGGCAGTTGTTTATGTGGCCTTGTGAAGATACATCATGAGTTCGAATAGTCAATGGTGAACTCGCTAGGCATAATTCTTCAATGCCAATTAGATGGGGGAGTGTGGCCATATTCGTCCCAATTACACCAAAGATTCAAGTGAATTTCAAATTCGTTGAGGAGATCGAAAGAGGCTTTGAGTAGTTGTGGGCAATATGGTTGTTCTATATGTAAAACCTAGGCTAATGCAGAGGATAGATATACTTGTATTAGAGAGAGGTGACTTGCAAACCTACCGAATATTGGTTCTTGTAGAATGACAAAAAGCATTTTTGATGTTTAAGAAGTTGTAGAATAAACCTTATTGCAGAAGAAAATATCCTTCTCAGTAATGTTGCAGAAATAGTTGCGGAAATGAATTTATATGGAGTCTATGTATGTATGCGTCTTTAATTTTGATGGTTTATAATGCACTATGGTCATAGGTGTTGCGATGGGTGGGAATTTTTATAAATCTCATAAAAAATTGTGGAACGATGCCGAGTGTTGCAGAAGGTTTATGAGCAGTGGCATTATGGATGCTTAATTTTGTTTATTTGTAATGGGTTTCTAGATGAAGAGGTGTTATATAGGACATGAAGATGAGGTGGCATGATTTCTATACTCCCTCCCTTATAATACTTGTTTGTTTGTTTTCGAAACTTTAGTTTGCTTATTTATGCCCTTAGCTATGTATGAGAGTTTGTCTATGTGGAGTTGCAGATCAACCCTGTGTGGTGGAATCCCAACTTATTTTGCCATTAAGTTTGATTTGGATTAGTATTGTTGAAGAGATGCATTCGACAAGATGATATTAGTTGTGAGGGGTGTGGTAGACCTGCACTTGGTGTGTTATGGATCTTAGTGATCCATTTCAACATGGGATAGTTGATCATGAGTGTAACTTTCAGGTTTGTTCACCCCTTTAGTTTTGCTAGCTTATTGGCAGGATGATTTGTTTTTGGTGGTTTTGAATAATGATTGTTAACACCATTATTTATCAAAGGGGATAAAAAATCATGATGAAGAAGAAATAATAGGTTGCTTGTCGAACCTTGGTTAGAAGATATATTGTAAGAGTATGATGATACCCCAAAAAGTGATCACGTTATCAAGGATCTGATGGTGCGAGTCGAAAGGATAGAAATCAATGGCCATGATTGTCTCCGCACTCTCAGAAATGCGAGGAAGATAAAGTATGTCTGGGCGTTTATCGGGTGCACAGATCAACGGCTATCAATCTGGCTCGGGCAGATCCACGGTCCATATTTAATCCGCCTTATGAAATCGCATGTTGGTTAAAGAAATAGAGTTCGGTGGAATCGAGTACATAATACTCGATCCAACGGTGGAGAGGTAAAGTTAAATCACATCCATGGTCGAGATTGATTCCGGAGCCAAAATATGCACGGCAGATAAATCCAAAGCGCCCAGCGGAATGAGTAGGTGGTCGTTGATCTGACAGTTGAGGATTAAAGGTGAAGTGGACCAACGGCGGTTGACGATTCCGAAGCGTAAACTTGTGTGGTGGTTACAATGACGGAGCCCAGTGGAATTTGATAGGTGCCACCTAATCCAACGGCTCACAAATAAAGGTTGATCGCATCAATGGCTGTGGGCGATTCCGGAACATGAAATTGCACGAAGGATAAGGTCGGGAAACTCAGCGGAATCGAATATCTCCTTCCCGATCTAACGGCGGAGTAATAAGAGGCCTTTTCATCAACGGTTGGAGATGTTTCCGGGGTGGAGACCTGCACGTTGTTTATTACCAAGACGCCCGGCGGAAAGAGGTACGTGGCACGTGATCCAAGGGTTACAAATTAAAGAAGAATCTGATCGATGGTCTTGAATGAATCTGGAGAATGCAAGTGCGTGGCAGATAGGAATAGATGGTGGTTGCGGAAAATAAACTATTGTCCACGTGGCGAATTGTGGTAGGCTCCGGAGACAAAAGTGGTTTACGGAAAGCCGGTGGGGGCCTATAAAAGCAAGGTTGACTTCTATCATTATTATTTTATTTGTTCGGGAAGGGTGAAAAGGACTGGCCGATTCAGCAGCTTCCATTTGTCAGTTTTGGGCACGCTCCAAGCACGCGCCTCTACAGTCCACCAGGTAAGGCTTAAACCCTGTAGTTCCTCCGTCCAAATTACCTTTGTAAATTAAGTAATGGACCAGGGGAAAGAAATTCAAGTGTCTGGTCAGGTTGTAGATGACAAAGAAGAGTTTTTAGTGGACAGAGATAGGAGCGTGTGCGACCCCTTCCTATCCATAGGGAGCGTGTATGTCAGTAAGGAGAAATTGTGGTATTATAACTCACAAGGGAACGATGTATTAAATGTCTGTAAGTCTTTCCTGTATTACTTCGCTCTTGAGCAAACCCTCCATTTCCCGGAATTTGCAGAGTGGTGTGCTGTAAACTACTCTCCCTCCCAGAAAATAACTGTGAGTCAGTCTGCGTCCAGAATACTTTGTAAAATTGATGCCTCAGTCATCAGAGAAAATCTCAGTTTGCCTGAAAATCACCCTGTTAATCGTGAGTCGATAAATGAGTCGGTCCTTGCTGATTTTTACAAGAATTGTGAAACTGAGAATCATTGTCATTTCCTGTCTAATATTTTAAAAAAAGGTCAATCCCTTGATGGTTTTTTCCTACCCTACCCCGTGCACATTTTCAAAAATGAAGTCCAAATGGTCGTATCTCTGCTTTGTCAAGTATTGGGTCTGGTCGATGATTGTCGTGTAGGCGATGTCATCCTTGGTTTTTTATTAAGAATAAGTTCCTCGAGCCCTGAATCCCAGTCAATTCCTGTGTTTAATTTTGATGAATACCTCGCTGAAGCAATCCAACTTCAGTTAACTGAGTTTCCAAAAGTTTGGTTCTTTAGGTTTCAGACCTACTTGCTCAACATTCTGTTATGCTCCAATGTCACCAAGTTGAAATTTTTAAGTACTCTGTGCTCTTCTGATTTGCCCAAGCAAATCAACATGTTCGAATTTGCTAATTCGATCATGCCGGAAATGTACAAAATGTTATTTAATGAGGATTTGCCCCGTGTTCTGGATGAGATGAAGTGTTTAATGCAGTCTTCACCCGAAGATCGGGTTGGAGACTGGTTTCTGTACAGGGATTACACTGTGTTAAGAATATATGGGTTTACCGGTCAGCCTTAAAGGTTACCTGCCTTTTTAACCCCGAGGATTTTCGCACTTGAGTTTATGAGGCAGAGGTTGTTATCTGAAGAATAGCATTTTGGGGCTTTCAAGAAGTCTTCAAACATTAAATTTCCACTTAAAGTCGGCTCTTTCATTTTTAAAAGTAAAGGCGCCTTAATATTCATAGAGAAATTGCTGGAGAATATGGATTTGCAAAAGGAATCAAAAGTGAATTATGATCCACATCATGTTATATCCCTAAGGAAACAAGCCAACAAGAATAAGCCATTTGAGCACCAATCTATTGAAAATTTGGCTGAAACAGCCAATCTGTTACAATTCAAGGAAGATCCACATATTGCACCCATTACAGTATCAGAAAATACTAACATTGTAGTTAAGAGAAGTCTCTCTGAGATTGAGAGTATGGAAGTGGACGCAGATGGGTCCCATAAAAAGGCAAAGCTGCTTGAAGGTGGTGAGATGGTAAATGAGGAAGTTTCTGATGGTTTCAAAAGGGTTGCCCTAATTCCCATGAAAACCGTGCAAGTGAATCAATTATCTTTTAAAAATGTAGAGGGTGATGTAGACAGTTCAGAATCAAGCCCGGTATTTAAGTCGAAGGAAGAGCTCAAAGCCAGCTATACGGAGAAGAGGAAACAGTCTCTGGAGGAGACAAGAAATTCGCTCCCAAGAGTGAGAAGTTTATACAGTTCAAAAACCTCTCTAGTTTCTGCTAGAGATGCTGAGAGAAATACATTTAAGATGGCTATATTAAACGACAAGAAGATGTCTGAAATGGAGATCCGGCTAGACAAAATCAGTACTCCGGATAAGATACAACTGCACAAACAAACCAGTGACATCATTTACTCAGACTTATTGCAAGCCATGGTAAGGATTAATAAATTGCAAGTTTTGATAGACAAATTAGAAATTCAATTGAAGCATGAGAGAGTTGAGAATAAAGCAAATGTCATTTAGATTAGAAAGCTGCAAACAGACATTGTTAGTTCAGATAACACCCAGGCAGTCAAGAGGATGGTAGAGGAAAAAGACAATGCACTCCAGGTCTTAAAGAAAAAGATGAAGATCCCAGGTTCAGAGCATGTCCAATCAGCTGAATTAATAGCTTTGCAAGAGGAAAATGATAAAGTCCATCAAGAGATGATGGAGTGTAAAGGAAAAGCTGTCGAGCTACAGGAAGAAAAGGACAGGTGGGAGGCCGAGCGGAATGAACTATTATCTCAAATTTCCTTAATGAAAAAAGACCAAAGTGACGAGAAGGAAATTATGGAAGAGTTAACGAGTCAAACCCCCGCTGATGAGGACCTGTCCGTTGTGAATATCGACAAGCCATTGGACGATTTTTCTGCAGATAATTTGTTGGTGCCTATGTCCCAAGTGAGCTTGAAAGAGGAAGCAATTAAAGAATTGAAGGCAGAGAATGAAAAGATAACAGCTGAATTGGCCAAAGTAAGTGAAAGTAAAAAGCAAATATTACAGGACAGAAATCAGTTGCAGAAAAAATTCAACGAGCTAAAGGAGAAAAGCATCGGGAAAGGCCCTCTTCAGGGGGCAAAACATATCATTTGGGATACCTTGTCGATAGAGATTACCAAGTTCCGGAACTATCTAAATTTTATTGATGATTTGAATATACTGATAAATTTGGCTCACCAGAGATTAAAACTGGTAAATGAACATATGGAGAAGAAACCTCTTACTACAGCTCAGAACACACTGAATTTTCTGAATTCACTGACATATCAGAAATTGCACGATATGGGCATAAAAGACAGAGTATCAATAGTGTTGTGGGAAAATAAATTCATCCACAAGCATCACTTAATCAAGACGGTCCAAGATAAATCAGAAGGATTGCTTTTGCAGGTTAATAATTTCAAACAGGATTTTAAAGAGCTGTTCGAAGACGGATTGCCTTCCTTCTGGGACGAGGAGGGACGGATGTTCTCACAGGAACATTATCATAACCTGCTTGTCCAGTGCCGCATGGACCACTCCAAATTTAATGATTTGGAGAAAATCCTAACAGGGAAAACCATTGTGGATATGTTAACAGAAGATTTCGAAATTCTACAGAAGTTCGCAATTATCAGAAGCAGATTGCCCAAGAAGTACTATGAAGCATATATGGAGCTCGAAGTATCAATTCGGGAAATGACGGAATGTGACACCCCAAGTTCGTAGCAGTGGAAAGCTGTGGAGCGGTTTGGAAAGACAAAGTATATTCTTCATTCCTAGAAACAGGCGTTATGCACTGAGGAGCTGATAGGGAAAAGACGTGGAGCTGATGGGGAAAAGACGTGGAGCTGGCTGGGCGAAAGTTTGTTATCAAGTTGATTTTTACTTTATGATCTGTTAGGAGTGGAGTCGTAACAAACTTCCTAGGAGTTAGGAATTCAGTTACAAAACTCTAAATTAAGCCGATCATTCAGTGATTGATCTTCTTGGAAGACCTATTATTTTATGTATAAATTTGCATCTTTTTTAAGAGATGGAGGTTGGAACCCATCGGGTGGTGGAATAATTTTGGAGAACATATCCATTTTTGAATAACAAAGTGAATGCATGAGGGTTTTGCAAGAGATTCCTGTGTCGTTGATATTACAGTCTGTGCTTCTTTCTTTATGCGATTGTATTTCCTTTGTGTAACGCTCCATTTTGTTTCTTCCTCATATCTGGAATATAGCGTTAGATTATTAGGATTCAAATGTTTATGCTCTAGTCATCATTTTAGATATTTTATGATTTTTTCTGCTAAAGTTGATATAGAATTCATCCTTGTTGATGCTCTGTATTAATGGGTTGTTTCCTCATCTCTTCTGTTTCACCTGGATTAATTTGAATGACTATGGTGATGTGATTATCTTTCCTTTGATAAATCTCGTGTATATGTCTTTGTGATACATTTATATTGTATATGACTCCATGCCCAATGGTTATGTGATTGTTTCAACCAAATACATAAAGCTTTAAATGTTATTTTATATCTGGTCCTGTTAAATCTGTATTGAGAGATCCCTCTCTGAAAGAAAATACCAGTTTCTTTCTAAAGTGGTTTTGTTGTTACCTTGGAGTTTACCTTTTACAACCTGGGTACATTCTGAGTGCTAACAAACTGGCGCTGTTGCCGGGGGCAAAAGTGCATATCTGCCCTGGGAGAACGACAAAGATTAAGAAAGATTTCTGTGGGCAAACAGGAATTTCGAAAAGAAAAGAAGGTTGTATATTTTCCCTGGCGACTCCATTGTGAAATTGTTTCAGAATTTAAGAAAGACATTCTGGCTTCGAGAAGACACACGCGAGGTAACTCTGATACCGAAATCTTGAAAAGTTTTGAAGACCCAGAAAATATGTTTAGAAGAAAAAATAAAGAGAAGATAGATTTTCCTTTGTTCGGTCCATCATCATCACAAGACTCTTGTATTAATCCAGAATGGGGAGTTAATACTGGAAAGAACCTGTTGAGAACCAAGTCTGAATCTGACCTTAAAAATACTGAGTTCAATCCCCATAGGTTAGAGTCCTATCTATTAGATTCCCTTTGGAGGGACTTGCAACAAACCTCTAAAGTTAAATCATCTGCCTCTGAGCACACTCAAAGTTCTTCAGTCCCTGTGAATCTGCCTAGACCAATGGCTGCTAGATTTGCTCCCTTGCGTCTGCCTGTTGTATTACATGATCTCCCTCAAAATTATTCTCAGAGAATTTCTTTATTTGATGGGGAGGGTGATATAACCGCGAAACAGCATGTTGCCAAGTTTGAAGATTTTATTGACTTGGAAGAAGTTGACTATCCTGATGTTAAAATGCGGTTGTTCGCCCAAAGTTTTTCAGGCGAGGCAAAGAAATGGTTCAAGGATCTTCCAAATGGGTCTATTGTGAATTTTCAGGCTTTTCAGAATGCATTTTTGGATAGATGGGATGATAAACATAATCCTCTGCAGCTTTTATCTCAGTATAACAGTCTTAAGAAAGGGGGATTTGAGTCTGTTCATGAATTCTCAAGCAGATTTATGAGGGCTTATAACTCTATCCCGGGAGATATAAAGCCTTCTCCAGCAGCTGCTAAACTACATTATGCTGGGGCTTTTGATAATGATTTTGCATTCTCATTGCGGGAAAGGAAATCGGCAACTCTTGCTGCCATGTTTACTGATGCCCTAGAAGTGGAAGCTAACATGATGGCAAGTGGAAAGATGAAACATAGAGATATGGATAGGAGGAGAAAAGAAGAAAATGTACCTTCTACTTCATCTTCTTCCACTGAGGTTAAGTTTGAGATGATGTTGAATAATATGGAGAAGTTGATGGATAGGTTAACCATGGACACTAGGCCTTTCAATAGAAAGCAAGGGGATCCCCAAATCAGGAATCCAAATTTCAGAAGACCACATCCCCCTGTTCCCCCCCAAAATAGACAGAGAGACCAGAGAAATCCAAGAAACCAAGAAGAACAGCCCATCCGTCCGCCTTTCCCTGAAAATTATGTTGCTGATGAAGAAGACCCCCCTGAAAATGAGATTCATCTATTTGGAGAACAGGATTGAGAAATATATCTTACTGAAGAGGAACATAATATGTTTGCGCAGGAAGATGCAAATGAAGAATTTGAAAATGAGCTATATCAAAGAGGTTATTTACATGCAATGGATGATGTGCAGAGGAAAATCAGACTGAGGAATAGGGATGTCCCCATAAATAAAGGGAAGGCAAACCCAAATCAGCCTTTCTCTAGTTCTTTGAATGGAGAAAAAGGAAAAGAACTGCAAAAAGAACCTTCTGTAAATAAGGAGGTTGAAAATGATGTACAAAGGGATAAAATAATAAAGAAGGCGACTCCGATTGATGTGGAAAATATTGGTGTTGGTTTTAACCTACAGAATGAGCTTTCAAAGCTAAAGATCTCTGTCCCATTTAATGAGTTATTGAGAAACACTGAATACAGAGATACTATCACAAAAATGGTCAAAAACCAAGGAGAATGGTAGTCTGACATCTTAGAATTGAATGATGATAATCCTGCTATTTCATTTGGATCAAAAGTTGAAAATATAGAAGGTGAAGAAGTTCCTCCTTTCTATTTAAGCCTAAATGTGCATGACAAAGTGGTCCATAATGCTATGTTGGATTCTGGGGCATCACACAATCTGATGCCCAAAGGGGTGGTAGAAAGTTTGGGATTAGAGGTAACAAGACCCTATAAAGATCTGTACTCTTTTGATTCCAAAAGGGTAAAATGCCTTGGATTAATTAAAGACATGGTGGTAACCCTGAACAAACTGCCTTCTAAAACTATAGTCATGGATGTGGTAGTGGCAGACATCCCACCCAAATTTGGGGTATTGCTGTCAAGATCTTGGACTTCCAAGCTGAAAGGTAGTTTACAGATGGATATGTCATACGCTACTATTCCAGTTCCTGATGGGAGCAGAAGATTATATAGTGAAAAAAGAACTCCATATGTAGTAAGCAGTCAGGATAAACCTGAAGTTCATCACATATATGATGTTGACACTGATTTGGGGTCTTCTATTTTCTTTAATGATGTTGTCCCACATGATGTAGAAAAGACATTGCAGGAGAAGTCTGAGGAAAATAGTGAAAAAGAAGTTTTGGAACAGGACGCTCTGGAAGCAAAACAGAAAAAAGAAGGCCAATGGGTTATGTACTTTGATGGATCTATTGCAAAGGTTGGTGCTGGGGCTGGTGTATACATAATTTCTCCTATTCATGATTTCAAAGCTTTATCATACAAATTGCTATTTGAATGCACAAATAATGTAGCAGAATATGAGGCTTTGTTATTAGGGTTACATGCTTTGAAAGATTTGGGGGCTCAGAGAGTCAGGATCTTGGGAGATTCTGAGATGGTGATAAACCAGGTAAATGAGAGTTATCAAACCAGGCATCCTCGGATGAGGGCTTACAGAAATGAAGTATGGGATATGCTTGGTAATTTCTTCACGGAGCATACAATTCAGGTTGTTCCCAGGGTTGAAAAATTGGTGGCTGATTCTTTAGCAGTATCTACTGGAAAATTTGAAACCCCAATGGCTAGTAAAAAGGAATACCAGGTGGAGATTATGAACAGACCTTCTATTCCGGACAATTCCAAATACTGGTAGGTGTTTGAAGATGATATGCATATCCGAAGATTTTTAGAATTATCAGGAGAGTTTGTGAATACTCATTTTGACAATGAAAATGATAATAATGAGACCCTTGGAGAGGATGAAGAAATTGAAACAGAAGAAGAAGATGCTAAGAAGTTAAGAAAAACCTTGGTAGGTAAGGATATTATCCAGCTGAAAAATAATTTCATACCAAGAGGCCTGATCCCTTTAGAAAATCTCTTTGATCAAAATGATGTTGCCAAGAACCCCAAAGTGAAACCTGTTGGGGATGCGGTTGAAGATAAAAATATTGGCACTGAAGAAAATCCTAAAATCATAAAATTATCCAAGAAGCTTCCTGAGAGGGAGAAAGAGGAGTATGTAAAGTTGATGAAAAAGTATACAGATGTGTTTTCTTGGAGTTATGAAGACCTCAAAGAATATGATACATCTATCATACAGCACACTATTCCTATAAAGCTTGGGGAGAAGCCTTTTAAACAGAAACTCAGAAGGATCAACCCTAAATTGCTCCCTGTCATTGAGAAGGAAATAAAGAAGTTATTTGATGCCAAGATCATTGTAACACTCAGATTTTCTAAATGGGTTGCGAATTTGGTCCCTGTCAGGAAGAAGAATGGAGAGATAAGACTGTGCATAGACTTCCGCAATTTGAATAAGGTCTCCATGAAAGACAACTATCCTCTACCCAAGATGGATCATATACTGCAGCAAGTGGTGGGGGCTGAAAGGATTTCGATGCTGGATGGCTTTTCCGGGTATAATCAGTTCAAAGTGTTACCAGAAGATCAGGAGAAAACTGCCTTTACTACACCCTGGGGCACTTTCATGTATGCGAAAATGCCTTTTGGTTTGATGAATGCAGGTGCCACTTTCCAGCGAGCTATGGACATTGCCTTTGCAGGAGAAATTGGAAATTTCGTGGTAATTTATATGGATGATATCACAGTCTACTCAAATTCTGACAGAGAACATCTGCGTCATCTGGAGAGGGTTCTCACCAAGTGTAGGAAATATGGCATATCTTTGAACCCTAAGAAGTCTAATTTTGCATTAGAAGAAGGAAAGCTGCTAGGCCATATAATATCCAAAGATGGCATAAAGATTGATCCTAAAAGAGTAAGTGCAATTTTGAAGGTAGGAGAACCCAGAAGCAAAAAGGAGATACAATCATTTATGGGACAGGTAAATTTCTTGAGGAGATTTGTACCAAGCTTTGCTGAGATTTTGATGAATATTACAAATATGTTGAAGAAGGGTCATGAAATAAAGTGGAATACAGAAGCTAAGGAGTCATTTCGGGAAATCAAGAAAGCAATTTCAGAAGCCCCTGTTTTGGTAAGTCCAGATTTTGCCAAAGATTTTTCAGTATTCTCATATGCTTCGGAACATAATATAGCAGCAGTATTATTGCAGAAAAATGATGAAAATTTGGAACAACCCATAGCCTTTTTCATTAAAATGCTACGGGATGGGGAATTGAAATATGACATCATGGAAAAGCAGGTCTATGCTTTAGTTAAAGCATTAAAGGATTTCAGAGTATATGTTTTGCATTCCCATGTAATTGCACATGTTCCAACCGCTGCAGTAAAAGCAATTTTGACTCAACCAGATCCAGAAGGAAGGAGGGAAAGATGGATAGCTACATTATTGGAGTATTATATAGAAATAAATCCCATGAAGCTGGTTAAAGGACAAGGGTTAGCAAAGATGATGACAAACTCAAATTGTGAATCTTTACAGATCAGTTTTTTGACTCACCGGTCTGATCAATTGGATACAGAGATGGAAGTGATGGTTGATTTTGTGGTTTCTCCATGGTATTCTGGTATTGTATATGCCCTCTGAAATTTGCAAGCACCAGAAGGATTAAGTAAATCAAGAGCAAGATCTGTAAAGTTGAAATCTGCTAAATTCTGTATCATAAATAAATATCTTTATTGGAAAGATCATGGAGGAGTTCTACTAAATTGTCTTTTGGAAGGTGAAGCTCAACAAGTTACCAAAGAATTTCACCAGGGAGACTACGAGGGACATCATTCTTGGAAGGTGACTACAAACAAAATCCTGAGAGCTGGTTATTATTGGCCTACGTTATTCTCAGATGTATATAAAGAAATCAACAAATGTCATCAATGCCAAATTTTCGACGGTAAGAGAAAGGTGTTGCCTCTCCCTTTGAATCCAATAACAGTTGAGGCTCCTTTCCAGCAATGGGGTTTGGATTTTATTGGTGAAATAAACCCCAATTCCTCAGGTCAGCACAAGTGGATTCTGACAGCTACAGACTATTTTACTAAATGGATAGAAGCAATTCCTACCAGGAGGGCCACTGAAAATGTGATCATGGATTTTCTTGAAGAAAATATATTGGCTCGATTCGGGTGTCCAAAAAGGATAGTAACAGACAACGCAGCTGCTTTCAAATCTAGGAAAATGATTAATTTTTTTCATAAGTATCATATAAGCCTCAATCACTCGACTGCCTATTATCCTCAAGGAAATGGATTAGTTGAATCTTCAAATAAAAGCCTGGTGAGGATTATCAAAAAGTTGTTGGAAGATAATAAGAGGTCCTGGCACACCAAACTGAAATATGCTCTATGGGCTGACAGGATTAGCACTAAAAGAGCAATCGGCATGTCTCCGTTCCAACTGGTGTATGGGGCTGAAGTGATTTTTCCAACATCATTAGGGGTACCAGTTATGAGATATTTCCAGGATCAGCAAGAAGAACCAAATCACATACAGCGAAGGATAAATCAGATCATTGAGCTAGAAGAACGAAGAAGTAAGGCTTATGACAAAGTGCAGTCACATCAGGAGAAAATGAAGAATACTTTTGACAGAAGAATCAAGGAAGAGCAGTTTCATATTAGTGACCTGGTTTTGAAGTGGGATGCTCCTAATGAAGACAAGCATGGAAAGTTTGACCCTATGTGGGTAGGACCTTATGTTGTTGCTGGATACAGAGGACAAAATGCATTTTTGCTGGAATATACAAATGGGGTTCTTTTGGAGAGTAACCCTATAAATGGAAGATATCTAAAGCATTACCTATCCTGAGGAGGAAGGTGAAATTTGTATCATAGATTGTACATACTTATTTTTCTTTACAAGTAAATATGAATGGTAAGCTGAGTGCATTTGAAGCTCACAATGAAAGCCCTAAGATTCAAGAGGCATACCATTATATTTCTAAAAATATACAAAAATGATATATTTACAAAAACAAAAGATGGGTTTTTGGGAGTTATTATACAGAATCAAAAAACAGGCACCTGGTCTACAAGTTCTTTGATACCTCGCAGGGAGGATATCATCCCCAGATGGAGCCAGCTGTTAACACCATTATTTATCAAAGGGGATAAAAAATCATGATGAAGAAGAAATAATAGGTTGCTTGTCGAACCTTGGTTAGAAGATATATTGTAAGAGTATGATGATACCCCAAAAAGTGATCCCCTTATCAAGGATCTGATGGTGCGAGTCGAAAGGATTGAAATCAATGGCCATGATTGTCTCCGCACTCTCAGAAATGTGAGGAAGATAAAGTATGTCCGGGCGTTTATCGGGTGCACAGATCAATGGCTATCAATCTGGCTTGGGCAGATCCACGGTCCATATTTAATCCGCCTTATGAAATCGCATGTTGGTTAAAGAAATAGAGTCCGGCGGAATTAAGTACATAATACTCGATCCAACGGTGGAGAGGTAAATTTAAATCACATCCATGGTCGGGATTGATTCCGGAGCCAAAATCTGCACGGCAGATAAATCCAAAGCGCCCAGCAGAATTAGTAGGTGGCCGTTGATCTGACGGTTGAGGATTAAAGGTGAAGTGGACCAACGACGGTTGACTATTCCGGAGCGTAAACTTGCGCGGTGGTTACAATGACGGAGCCCAGCGAAATTTGATAGGTGCCACCTAATCCAACGGCTCACAAATAAAGGTTGATCGCATCTACGGCTGTGGGCGATTCCGGAACATGAAATTGCACGAAGGATAAGGTTGGGAAACTCAGCGGAATCGAATATCTCCTTCCCGATCTAACGGTGGAGTAATGAGAGGCCTTTTCATCAACGGTTGGAGATGTTTCTGGGGTGGAGACTTGCACGTTCTTTATTACCAAGACACCCAGCGGAAAGAGGTACGTGGCACGTGATCCAAGGGTTAGAAATTAAAGAAGAATCTGATCGATGGTCTTGAATGAATCTGGAGAATGGAAGTGCGCGGCAGATAGGAATAGATGGTGGTTGCGGAAAATAAACTATTGACCACGTGGCGAATTGTGGTAGGCTCCGGAGACAAAAGTGGTTTACGGAAATCCGGTGGGGGCCTATAAAAGCAAGGTTGACTTCTATCATTATTATTTTATTTGTTTGGGAAGGGTGAAATGGACTGGCCGATTCAGCAGCTTCCATTTGTCAATTTCGGGAACGCTTCAAGCACGCGCCTCTACAGTCCACCAGGTAAGGCTTAAACCTTGTAGTTCCTCCGTCCAAATTACCTTTGTAAATTAAGTAATGGACCAAGGGAAATAAATTCAAGTGTCTGGTCAGGTTGTAGACGACAGAGAAGAGTTTTTAGTGGAGAGAGATAGGAGCATGTGCGACCCCTTCCTATCCATAGGGAGCATGTCTGTCAGTAAGGAGAAATTGTGGTATTATAACTCACAGGGGAACGATGTATTAAATGTCTGTAAGTCTTTCCTGTATTACTTCGCTCTTGAGCAAACCCTCCATTTCCCGGAATTTGCAGAGTGGTGTGCTGTAAACTACTCTCCCTCCCAGAGAATAATTGTGAGTCGGTCTGCGTCCAGAATACTTTGTAAAATTGATGCCACAGTCATCAGAGAAAATCTCAGTTTGCCTGAAAATTAGCCTGTTAATCGTGAGTCGATAAATGAGTCGGTCCTTGCTGATTTTTACAAGAATTGTGAAACTAAGAATCGCTGTCATTTCCTGTCTAATATTTTAAAAGAAGGTCAATCCCTTGATGGTTTTTTCCTGCCCTACCCCGTGCACATTTTCAAAAATGAAGTCCAAATGGTCGTATCTCTGGTTTGCCAAGTATTGGGTCTGGTCGATGATTGTCGTGTAGGCGATGTCATCCTTGGTTTTTTATTAAGAATAAGTTCCTCGAGCCCTGAATCCCAGCCAATTCCTGTGTTTAATTTTGATGAATATCTCCCTAAAGCAATCCACCTTCAGTTAACTGAGTTTCCAAAAGTTCGGTTCTTTAGGTTTCAGACCTACTTGCTCAACATTCTGTTATGCTCCAATGTCACCGAGTTGAAATTTTTAAGTACTCTGTGCTCTTCTGATTTGCCCAAGCAAATCAACATGTTCGAATTTGCTAATTCGATCATGTCGAAAATGTACAAAATGTTATTTCATGAGGATTTTCCCCGTGTTCTGGATGAGATGAAGTGTTTAATGCAGTCTTCACCCGAAGATCGGGTTGGAGACTGGTTTCTGTACAGGGATTACACTGTGTTAAGAATATATGGGTTTACCGGTCAGCCTTATAGGTTACCTGCCTTTTTAACCCCGAGGATTTTCGCACTTGAGTTTATGAGGCAGAGGTTGTTATCTGAAGAATAGCATTTTGGGGCTTTCAAGAAGTCTTCAAACATTAAATTTCCACTTAAAGTCGGCTCTTTCATTTTTAAAAGTAAATGCGCCTTAATATTCATAGAGAAATTGCTGGAGAATATGGATTTCCAAAAGGAATCAAAAGTGAATTATGATCCACATCATGTTATATCCCTAAGGAAACAAGCCAACAAGAATAAGCCATTTGAGCACCAGTCTGTTGAAAATTTGGCCGAAACAGCCAATCTGTTACAGTTCAAGGAAGATCCACATATTGCACCCATTACAGTATCAGAAAATACTAACATTGTAGTTAAGAGAAGTCTCTCTGAGATTGAGAGTATGGAAGTGGACGAAGATGGGTCCCATAAAAAGGCAAAGCTGCTTGAAGGTGGTGAGATGGTAAATGAGGAAGTTTCTGATGGTTTCAAAAGGGTTGCCCTAATTCCCATGAAAACCGTACAAGTGAATCAATTATCTTTTAAAAATGTAGAGGGTGATGTAGACAGTTCAGAATCAAGCCCAGTATTTAAGTCGAAGGAAGATCTCAAAGCCAGCTATACGGAGAAGAGGAAACAGTCTCTGGAGGAGACAAGAAATTTGCTCCCAAGAGTGAGAAGTTTATACAGTTCAAAAACCTCTCTAGTTTCTGCTAGAGATGCTGAGAGAAATACATTTAAGATGGATATATTAAACGACAAGAAGATGTCTGAAATGGAGATCCGGCTGGACAAAATCAGTACTCCGGATAAGATACAACTGCACAAACAAACTAGTGACATCATTTACTCAGACTTATTGCAATCCATGGTAAGGATTAATAAATTGCAAGTTTTGATAGACAAATTAGAAATTCAATTGAAGCATGAGAGAGTTGAGAATAAAGCAAATGTCATTCAGATTAGAAAGCTGCAAATAGACATTGTTAGTTCAGATAACACCCAGGTAGTCAAGAGGATGCTAGAGGAAAAAGACAATGCACTCCAGGTCTTAAAGAAAAAGCCGAAGATCCCAGGTTCAGAGCACGTCCAATCAGCTGAATTAATAGCTTTGCAAGAGGAAAAGGATAAATTCCATCAAGAGATGATGGAGTATAAAGGAAAAGCTGTCGAGCAACAGGAAGAAAAGGACAGGTGGGAGGCCGAGCGGAATGAACTATTATCTCAAATTTCCTTAATGAAAAAAGACCAAAGTGACGAGAAGGAAATTATGGAAGAGTTAATGAGTCAAACCTCCGCTGATGAGGACCTGTTCGTTGTGAATATCCACAAGCCATTGGACGATTTTTCTGCAGATGATTTGTTGGTGCCTATGTCCCAGGTGAGCTTGAAAGAGGAAGCAATTAAAGAATTGAAGACAGAGAATGAAAAGATAACAACTGAATTGGCCAAAGTAAGTGAAAGTAAAAAGCAAATATTACAGGACAGAAATCAGTTGCAGAAAAAATTCAACAAGCTAAAGGAGAAAAGCATCGGGAAAGGCCCTCTTCAGGGGGAAAAACATATCATTTGGGATACCTTGTCGATAGAGATTACCAAGTTCCAGCACTATCTAAATTTTATTGATGATTTGAATATACTGATAAATTTGGCTCACCAGAGATTAAAACTGGTAAATGAACATATGGAGAAGAGACCTCTTACTACAGCTCAGAACACACTAAATTTTCTGAATTCACTGACATATCAGAAATTGCACGATATGGGCATAAAAGACAGAGTATCAATAGTGCTGTGGGCGAAGAAATTCATCCACAAGCATCACTTAATCAAGACGGTCCAAGATAAATCAGAAGGATTGCTTTTACAGGTTAATAATTTCAAACAGGATTTTAAAGAGCTGTTCGAAGACGGATTGCCTTCCTTATAAGACGAGGAGGGACGGATGTTCTCATAGGAACATTATCATAACCTGCTTGTCCAGTGCCGCATGGACCACTCCAAATTTAATGATTTGGAGAAAATCCTAACAGGGAAAACCATTGTGGATATGTTAACAGAAGATTTCAAAATTCTACAGAAGTTCGCAATTATCATAAGCAGATTGCCCAAGAAGTCCTATGAAGCATATATGGAGCTCGAAGTATCAATTCGGGAAATGACGGAATGTGACACCCCAAGTTCGGAGCAGTGGAAAGCTGTGGAGCGGTTTGGAAAGACAAAGTATATTCTTCATTCCTAGAAACAGGCGTTATGCACTGAGGAGCTGATAGGGCAAAGACGTGGAGCTGATGGGGCAAAGACATGGAGCTGGCTGGGCGAAAGTTTGTTATCAAGTTGATTTTTACTTTATGATCTGTTAGGAGTGGAGTTGTAATAAACTTCCTAGGAGTTAGGAATTCAGTTACAAAACTCTAAATTAAGCCGATCATTCAGTGATTGATCTTCTTGGAAGACCTATTATTTTATGTATAAATTTGCATCTTTTTTAAGAGATGGAGGTTGGAACCCATCGGGTGGTGGAATAATTTTGGATAGCATATCCATTTTTGAATAACAAAGTGAATGCATGAGGGTTTTTCCAGAGATTCCTGTGTCGTTGATATTACAGTCTGTGCTTCTTTCTTTATGCGATTGTATTTCCTTTGTGTAACACTCCATTTTGTTTCTTCCTCATATCTGGAATATAGCGTTAGATGATTAGGATTCATATGTTTATGCTCTAGTCATCATTTTAGATATTATATGATTTTTTCTGCTAAAGTTGATATAGAATTCATCCTTGTTGATGCTCTATATTAATGGGTTGTTTCCTCATCTCTTTTGTTTCACCTAGATTAATTTGAATGACTGTGATGATGTGATTATCTTGCCTTTGATAAATCTCGTGTATATGTCTTTGTGATACATTTATATTGTATATGACTCCATGCCCAATGGTTATGTGATTGTTTCAACCAAATACACAAATCTTTAAATGTTATTTTATATCTGGTCCTGTTAAATCTGTATTGAGAGATCCCTCTCTAAAATAAAATACCAGTTTCTTTCTAAAGTGGTTTTGCTGTTACCTTGGAGTTTACCTTTTACAACCTGGGTACATTCTGAGTGATAACAATGATAATGACTAGAACTTGAGCAATGGAATTGCGGATGAGTGGTGTGAGTACATTTAGAAAGTGATTGTCATGTAGTTGAGTTAGAAGGTATAATATTAGATTAGGATGAGATAGTTTGTGAATGCCATATGTACGTATCTGAGTTGTGGATGTCATAGGTAAACATCCAAAATGATGGTAATGAGTTGCACTTGAGCATATTGTGTGACAATCAGGTTATGGTTTGGAAAGATATCAGTGATCAGCAGCAAGACAAGATGTGTTCATAGCAGAAGTTCGAGCCCTAAAGTCAGAGCCAAAAGAGACAGGAAAATTCTTCTGGTGAGGATATATGTGGTGTTCACATTGCAGCAGACAAATGATAAAGTTCAAACATGTACACAACATCGGTTCCTTTTAGACTTGGTGGTTTCCCATAATAGTATCTGAGGCATTCCAGTAAGATGGATTAATGACCATAGGGAGATCTGCTATCCAACTTTTGGTTCGGATCTTGGTATTGAGTTGCATATTTACTCTAGGAAGTTGCATTCATGAGAGGAGGCTCTACTAGAATGAAGAGGTTCAAGAAGAGTAAAGAGGATTGAGGAACTTGCTGGAGCAGTGAAGAGTGAAGAGGTTGTGGAAAGGTTTGAGGAGGCTATGTCAAAAGGATTAAGTAGCAGAAATTTTAGGTATTTCATTAGTTGCATGCAGACGAGGTTCCAGAGTTGTTGACTTGAGGGAGATTCAATGGATAGTAGTGGGGGGATATTGGGGCTTGGGTGCTCATTGTAATGGTCTGTTGGCCCTAAGATAGTTTGTGTAACAAGTTTTGTAAAGTCCGACCAAGGTGTGAACTGGGTCGCGACAAAGTGGTAGTTGAAAAGGGTCAACTCAAGAATTTTGGGGAATTTTTGGGTAATCATTAATGCATGCAGTGTGTTAGTGAGAAAGAATGTCCACTATGTTGAATTATTGTAACTTCGAAGTGTATTATACCCCAATGTTCCTATCGGGAGAATCATTAGTATTTCATTATACCCTGATGTTCCTATCAGGAGAATCATTAAGTCATGTAAAGTCATGAGGAAAAACCCTTCGTTGTAAGTCGGGTCATTAGCACACTCATTAATATAATATTAAGTTGTTTGAGTCTTTCCAGAGAACTAGGCCCAGTCAATTTTAGTGTGGCCGACTTGGTTAAGTGAAATGTCAAGTGAACTGAAGAATATAAATAGAGGTGAGGTGCTTCTCATTTGAACACACTCACACTCACTTGTGTAGTGCATAAGAGAGAGAGAGAGAGAGAGAGAGAGAGATGTAGCTGCAAGGAGGAGAAGGATCAGTTTGGGGTTTTATCTTTTATCTTTTGATCATCTATATTGAGCAAGCTTTTGTTGGGTTTTTCCCAAGGTAAATCCGTGTTGATCTTGTGATACTGTTTCTTTCAGTGATCCTGTCTATATGCTTTTGTTATGAAATTAAAATTGAATGCTGATAATCTAGCTTAGCATATGGAATTGTAACATGGTATTAGAGCTAACTTGAATAGGACATCTTTCAAAAGGTGAAAAGTCCTCTCTCTCCTTCCGACAAGAAATTAGGGTTTCGAGAAAAATTTGAATTTTGAAGAACTGGTTGCATGGAAATTTGCGCCCTCCTAGAGCGTATATTCTGAGCCTGAGATCGAAGTTTTTGAAGGAGTAGATCTCTAGGAAAGTCAAACCCTAATTTGACTTCTGGACCAGAAAACTCCTATAAGTTGCATTGTTGAATCTCGCAAGTTATATTTGAAAGGTGAAGACTTAAGATCTATAGAAACCAAGCACACCAGTCAAGCACATCTCCTGGTAAGATCAGTTTCTCATTTTCTAGAATTTCAATTTTTTTGTGATCTTTTGACAAGAAGGCCCCATGCACCAAGCTTGAGGACAAACTAGAAGGCATAGAGAATTACAGAGCATGGAAATATAGAATTGGCCTCATTCTCAAGGAGAATTATATTGAAAAATATATCAAGGATGAAGTTGCAGAACCTGAAGAGGCTGAAGCTTAGGAGAAGCATAAGAAGGATCTGATTAGGGCACAAAGGATTATTGTTGACTCTATAAAGGATCACTTGATTCCTCAAGTGTCTTCCAAGTAGAATATGAAATAAATGTACGATGCCTTAGCCAGAATGTATGAAGGAAGAAACATCAACAAAAATATGAATCTAAGAGCTCAATTGAAGAGCACCAAGATGAGTCATGGAGAATCTATCCAGGACTACTTCACAAGGGTCTCCTAGTTCAAGGAACAACTATAAGCCATTGGAGACAAAATTGATGAAGATAAGTTGGTTATGACTGCTCTCAATGGTCTCACTAGACCCTGGGAGTCATTCATCCAAATGGTGTGTGCCAAGAAGGAAAGCATGAAGTTTGATATTGTATGGGAAGATTGTATTCAAGAGGAGACTAGAGTAGAAAATAGAGAAGCTCTACTGAAGGAAGATGATCAAGCCCTAGCCACTCATACCAAGAGAAGAAGAAGTCAACCCAACTTCAAGAAGGGAACCCACAAGGAGTCTCAACCTCCCAGAAGGTTCCATAGAAAAAGAGAAAGTCTCCCCAATAGGGACTATTCCATCTTTCAATGTTTTCATTGTGATAAGATAGGACACATTGCCAGAAATTGTCCTTTGGAGAGACAAGAATACCAGAAGAGGAACAACAACAACAAAATACATCATGCACATCTAGATGAAGATGAGGATGAAGAAGAAGAAGAGGAAGGACCTCAAAGAAAATAAGCAAGAGAAGAAGAAGCACAAGAGTATGTACTATTCTCTGTACTCTCTAGGTATGTAACACCTGGAGAAGACACTTGGCTTATTGATAGTGGTGCTTCAAAGCACATGACGGGACAGAAGAAAAATATATCAAAACTTGAAGAAAAGAACTCTCCTCAAAAAGTATCTCTAGGAGATGACTATCAATATCCTATCAAAGGAATTGGTGAAGCAAGCTACAAGCTTGATTCAGGAAATCCCCTGAAGATGAAGGAAGTCTTATATGTACCAGGTTTAAAGAAGAATTTACTTTCTATATCAGCTTTAGATAAGAAAGGATTCATAGTTGCATTCATATATGGCCAAGTACTCATGTGGACCAAAAGAAAGTCAATTGAAGATGCAGTTTTCATCGATGAAGAAGAAGGAGGCCTGTATAAACTCAAGGTACATTTAGAAACAACGCTTGTTCATGAGTCCACTAACCCTAGTGAACTATGGAATAGAAGGTTTGCCCACATCAATTACAAAGCACTACCTCATGTGAACAAAGTACGGGATTACCAAACTTGAAGATCAACCATGAAGGCATTTGCAAAGGATGTGCGAAAGGGAAGAATATCAAGAATATATTTCTGAAGGGTGAAACAAAAACTAAAGGTACGTTGGAATTGATTCATTCATATGTGTGTGGTCCAATGTCCTCCACATCTTTGAGTGGTTTTGAATACTATATTACATTTATTGATGACTATTCAAGAGAGACATGGATATACTTCTTGAAAGCAAAGAGTGAGGTGTTTGATAAATTCAAGGAATTCAAAGCCTTGATAGAGAATCTTTCAGACAAAAGAATCAAGACACTCCGATCAGACAATGGTGGAGAGTATACTTCAAAAGAATTTGAAGCCTTTTGTAAAGATGTTGGAATAAAGAGGGAACTAACTACTCCCTACAATCCTCAACAAAATGGTTTTGTGGAAAGAAAGAACAAAACCATTATGGAGGCAGTGAAGACAATGATATATGATCAAGATCTTTCAATGCACCTATGGGCAGAAGCAGCAACAACTACTATCTATGTACAAAACAGAATATCTCACAGTGCTCTTGGATTCAAGACTCCATAAGAGATGTTCACAGGAAAGAATCCTGAGGTAAGTCACCTCAAGATATTTGGTTGTCCAGTATATGTTCATATACCGAAGGAGAAAAGAACCAAGTCATACCCCTCTGAAAAGAAGGGAATATTTGTTGGATACTGTGAAGTATCCAAGGCATTCAGAATTTACATTCCTAGATTCCATCACATGGAAATCAGTAGAGATGTAACATTTGATGAAGAAGCAACTCTCAAGAGATCCAAAAAATGTCAACATGAAGAAGTGTATGAGGAATATGCACCTCCTAGAAATGTAGAGGCTACATTCCTCCCTGAAGATGAAGCACTTGAAGATCATTGTATGATAGAACCACAAGAACCTCCTATGATGCAGATATCACGGAAGAGAAAGCCTGCTTGGGAAAGAGAAATTATACAAGAAGCAGAAATATATGGAGTGCCTGAAGGCTCCACAAGGATAAGCAAGAGGACCAAGCCATTTTCCAACTATGTAGCTTTGATGTGTGATCTTGTAGATCAAGAACCTACAAACTACGAAGAAGTTGTACAAAAGAAAGAATGGGTAGAAGCAATGATGAAAGAATACCAATCAATAATGAAGAAAGATATGTGGGATATAGGTCCCAAACCAGAAGGCAAGAGTGTGGTATCTTCCAAGTGGATCTACAAGATAAAACATGAAGCTGATGGAAGTATAGATAAGTACAAGGCAATATTTGTGGCTAGAGGTTTCTCTCATAAAGAGGGAATTGATTATGAAGAGACGTTTGCACCAGTAGCACGGTATACTTCAATTAGAGCTATCATGGCACTTGCATCCATGATGAAATGGGACTTACACCAGATGGATGTGAAGACAGCCTTCCTGAATGGTGTGATTGAAGAAGAAGTATACATAGAACAGCCACAAGGATTTGAAGTTGAAGACAGACGGACTCACGTATGCAAGTTGAAGAAGGCCCTGTATGGCCTGAAGCAAGCTCCTAGAGCTTGGTATGGAAGGAAAGATAGTTTCCTGACGAGCATGGACTTTACCAAGAGTAAAGTCAATCCTAACCTTTACTTCGAGGTTATAGAAAATGAACCTGTCATACTATTACTGTATGTGGATGATTAATTTTTGACAGGGAATGAGAAACAGATTGTAGAATGCAATAAGAAGCTCGCTGAAGAATTTGAGATGAAAGACCTTGGATTAATGCGCTATTTTCTAGGTCTGGAAGTATGGCAGAAGTCAGAAGGAATCTTTCTTAATCAGGGAAAGTATGCAGTGGAAATTTTGAAAATATTTGAAATGTTGGAATGTAAATCCATGGCCACACCCATGGATACCAACCTGAAGTTGCTGGCTGATGAATCATCAGAACTAGTGGATGTGACTCAATACAAACAGATTATTGGGTCGTTGATGTATCTAACAAATACCAGACCAGACATTTGTTTTGTTGTGAACACCTTGAGCCAGTATCTAGTTCAACCTAGATGTGTTCACTTGATAGCTGCAAAACATGTGATGAGATATCTAAAAGGGACTATAGACTTTGGTCTATACTATGATGGAAACCATGATTACAGATTGTATGCCTATACAAATGCAGACTGGGTTGGAAGTGTCTTATACAGAAGAAGTACATCAGGTGGATATTATAGTTTGGGGTCTGCTATGATTTCATGGTTTAGACGAAAACAGTCCAGTGTTTCTCTTAGCACAACTGAAGCAGAATATATAGCATCTTGCTCTGCTAGTTGTGAAGCCATATGGCTTCAGAAGCTGATGTCAGGTTTATTCAACTTGGAGTTGGATACCACAGTGATTCTATGTGATAACCAAAGTTGTATAAAGATGTCGAAGAACCCAATGTTCCACAATAAGTTAAAGCACATAGAAATATGGTATTTCTACATTCGAGATATGATACAGAAGGGAGCCATAAAGCTCCAGTATGTGAGTACCAATGAACAAGTTGCTGATGTGTTGACGAAGCCTCTGTCTCGAATAAAGTTTGAATATTTTCAAGACAAGCTTGGTGTTGTTTGGAAAGACCTTCCCCAAAAGGGGGAGTAGTGATGTTGCAGTGGGAGTGTATCATCCCTGGACATTTGTCCTAAACTGATTCGTAGACTTATGTCTCCAAGAAAGAAGTAGGATTGTATCATTCCTGGACATTTGTCCTAAATTGTATCCGGTGGCTTCGGTCCTCGAGAATGTGGTAGGATTGCATCATCCTTGGACTTAGTCCTAAAGTGATAGGGAGTGATTATCCTGTAATTGTATCTGGTGACTTCGGTCCTCAAGAATGTGGTAGGATTGAATCATCCTTGGACTTAGTCCTAAAGTGATAGGGAGTGATTATTTCGTAATTGTATCTGGTGACTTCGGTCCTCAAGAATGTGGTAGGATTGCATCATCCTTGGACTTAGTCCTAAAGTGATAGGGAGTGATTATCCCATAATTGTATCTAGTGAATTCGGTCCTCGAGAATGTGGTAGGATTGTATCATCCCTGGACTTAAGTCCTAAAGTGATCCATAGACTTTTGTCTTCAAATTGTGGATTGCAGGTTGTTGCTGATGATGATGGTGTTGTTGATCAAAATATCAGAGTGAGATGATGATGTTTCTGAAAGTATTGTTGATGACGATGATGATGTTGCTGATCAAAATATCAGAGTGTGATGATGATGTTGCTCAAAGTATTGTTGATGACGATGAAGATGTTGTTGATCGAAGGATCGGAGTGTGATGATGATGTTGCTTAAAGAGTTTTTGTTGATGATGATGTTGTCGATCAAAGTGTTACCGGTGCTGAAATTGAAGATGAAGACTATATGTCAAAGATGATGAAAAAGCTTCCAACGATTTATAGATGTATCACCCTGATGATGTTGAAGATGCTCTCTCTCCTTCTCCTACTATTGTTGTTGATGATGTTGTAGAATACCATTCTCATTAAGGGGGAATGTTGAATTATTGTAACTTCGAAGTGTATTATACCTCGATGTTCCTATCAGGAGAATCATTTAGTATTTCATTATACCCTGATGTTCCTATCGAGAGAATCATTAAGTCATGTAGAGTCATGAGGAAAAATGCTCCGTTGTAATTTGGGTCATTAGCACCCTCATCGATATCATATTAAGTTGTTTGAGTCTTTCCAGAGAATTCGGCCCAGTCAATTTTAGTGGGGCCGACTTGGTTGAGTGAAATGTCAAGTGAAATGAAGAATATAAATAGAGGTGAGGTGCTTCTCATTTGAACACACCCACACTCACTTGTGTAGCGCATAAGAGAGAGAGATTTGTAGCTGCAACGAGGACAAGGATCGGTTTGGGGCTTTATCTTTTATCTTTTGATCATCTATATTGAGGAAGATTTTGTTGGGTTTTTCCCATTAGGGTTTTCCCAGGGTAAATATGTGTTGATCTTGTGATACTGTTTCTTTCAATGATCCTGTCTATATGCTTTTGTTGTGAAATTAAAATTGAATGCTGATAATCTAGCTTAGCATATGGAATCTTAACACACTAACGGGTAGTAGGCGCAGATGTAAAACGGGCGTTAGTTTCCTATAAAAATGTAATGGGTTGAGTAGATCGAGGTTGTTGATTTTATGATGGAATGAGTCGAAGTTTGATGTAATACATGCCAATTTTCTATGAAAATAATGAGTAAGATTCATGGAGAAGAAGTTTTGTCGATCTACAAGTTCTGTGCACAGATCTAATGTACTGAATATTTTCATGAATAAGTATACAAGTTGTGTGCGCAGATAGAAAGTGTTCTAGACACGACTCGGGCCAGATGAAGAGTGATTTTGTGGTTTTCTCTCGTATGGGTTTCCATGTTAAAATGACTGTGTCAAATGGTGTATGCTTATATGTGTATACGTGTTTTATTTTATGATCTGTAGCAACTGTTAATGTTATTTATTAAGCATTCAGGATAAAGAATTAAATGGTAAATGGAATCAAACGATAAGTTGTCACGGGGTGGTGTTTTCAAAATTAAGTATCAATGAGATTTGTTGTAATAGTGTTGTTTTATTGCTTCTCGATCATTGGTATGGAAATATCCCCTTCCTTCATTGCAAAAGCCTGGTTCTTATAGCTCTCATAAGGTATCTCGGGTGAGACAGCACTTACATAGCAAGTGTTTCCAACGGAGCCTTGCTCTGTTAAGTCGGTACCCTGGGTTTCGTTGGACAGGTCGTGAAGGTGAACCTGTGTTCAGTTGAGTCGAGTCAACAAATGGTTTTGTTTTTAGGACCATGATCATTTCTGGGGGGGTTATTTTTTTCCACATGAAAAAGCATGAGATTCAAGATTGGGTCGACCAGAAAGCTTGAGAATTTGCACAAGAAGAATGCAAGGGTTCGTGGGTTATCCAGGTGAATGGTTAAGAAGGTATGTTTACTCTTATATTAATGAGATATTTTTTAGTGAATTTCCCATTGTATTGTATGAATGGTTAGCAAGGTTGGTTGTTCAAAGGAAAAAAGTTCAAGGAGGAGAACCTATAGAATCGACTCCTGAATTGATTCGATGATTGGAAAGTGTTAGTAATCCTATTTCGAGGGTTGTCAACTTTTGGGTTGATAGCATTTTGGAGGGGTATATTACTAATATTTTCATAGATATTATTAATTCGTTTAGTGAAGTTGAGAGGGGATAGAATACTTCCATCTACAATCTTGGATCAGATGTGCTTCATTTTGGATGCAGCGTCAAACAACCCAAGACGCCCAAAAATCATTAGCTCTCCCTGAAAAGGAGGTGATCGAGCCACACCTTCCAGTAGGAATACCTTGTTATGACTTCGCTCCAATCACTAGCCCAGCCTTTGGAATCCCCCTCCTTGTGGTTAAGGTAATGACTGGGGGCATGGCCAGCTCCCATAGTTTGACGAGTAGTGTGTACAAGGCCCGAGAACAGATTCACCATCATATGGCTGACTGACGATTACTAGTGATTCTAGCTTCATGTAGGCGAGTTGCAGCTTGCAATCCAAACTGAAGGTCTAGCCTGCAATTCAAACTGAAGGTCCCAGAGGAATATTTTTTAAGTCTTTAAAGCATTGGATAAATATGTTGGTGTGTGAAAAAGGAATTTTAAGGATGGATTCTGACGAGTGAACCATTATGCGCGAAGGACATCAGTATGACAGGAGGAAGGCCTAGAAAATATGGGTAGAGTAAATTGAAATGTTCCCAGTTGGGAGTGAGACTGATGAAGTGGAGCAGACACGAATTTAGAAGCCACAAATAATTCGAAACCCCACAAATTAATAAATGAATGGTATATCTTGAATATGGTCTTACATTACAAAGGTTTGCATGCTTATATACTACTTTAGGGCATCAAATACTGAAAATACGTGTCTTTAACCTATTGATAACTATTTTTTATCAATTTAACTATATATTAGTAAAATATTTCCGACGAAGATGCTTCATGGGAGACAGAACAATTTCTTCACCAACATCCGTCCCTACCCTTGCTTTGAGGACAAAGCTTCC
>LPNX010310293.1:142694-179462 GCA_001517045.1 Pseudotsuga menziesii | reverse complement strand
TGTTAAAACTAAAATATATATATATATATATATATATCTTTATTTATTTATATTTTAGTTTTAACAGTATGTTTGTAACATTTCCCTTCCCTTAAGGGAAGCTTTGTCCTCAAAGCAAGGGTAGGGACGGATGTTGGTGAAGAAATTCTGTCTCCCATGAAGCATCTTCGTCAGAAATAGTTTACTAATTAATAACATATTCTTTGATTATTCGAGGGGGAAGCTTCTTTTCCATGATAGCAATGATTGCCTCAGGTTCAAAAATTATCTTTCCTTCATCGTCTAACATAGGAAGCATTGTTTGCACTGACTGATGTCGTCCTAACATTTTTTTAGGAAGGACACATGGAAGACATTGTGGATACGACTTTTATCAGGTAAGTCTAATCCGTATGCCACTTAAATGATCTTCGTAGTAATCTGGTATGGTCCATAAAATTTTGGTGCTAACGTGTCAATCCCCTTCTTCAAATTCCCTTTATGTTCTATGTTGATCTTCTTGTTTCCTCATATATTTTTGAGCCATGGTTAAGTTATCCTTGGATGTTTTAATTGTTTCCTTAGTTATCTCTAGTTGGTTCCTCACTTCTGGAACATTAGTGTTATTAAGAACAAAATTCTTCCAATTGGGGGGTTCATATCCATATAAGGCTTGGAAAGGGGTCATTTTTGCGTAGGTGTGGTATCTTGAATTGTACCACCATTATTCTAGGTGTATACATTGAGACCAGTGGTTGTGCTTATCTGTTACGAAACAATGTAGATAGGATTCTAAGAATTTATTTATGACTTTAGTCTAACCATCTATTTGGGGGTGATAAGCTAAGCTCATATTGAATGATGTGCCCACTTGTTTGAAAAATTCCCTCCAAAATTTCCCATTAAATTTCGCATCTCTGTCGTTGGCAATGACCTTTCGGAAGCCATGTAATTTGTAGATATTTTTGCAAAATATATCTGCAATTTGTTTTGATGTCTTTTTTATTGCCATGAAGTGTGCAAATTTGGTTAATTGATGAACCACTACAAATACTTTGTCCTTTCCTTCTGAGAAAGGTAACCCATCGATGAAGTCCATTGATATATCTTTCTGAATCTAGTTTGGAATGTGTAGGGGGTGAACTAAACCTGGGGTTAAAATATTTTTTCTTTTGTTCCTCTGGAATTTGTCGCATTCTGCCACATATTTTTGGATATCTTTTTGCATTCCCTTCTATAAAAATGGCCTTCTTACATTATAGTAATATTTTGAGAATCCCACATGTCTTGCAGCTTGCAAATCATGGGATTCCTTCATTACCTTAGCCTTGAATTTAGAGTTTGAATTTAAATAAATCCTCCCTTTATACCAAAGGATATTGTTTTCCATTCAAAATTGGAGTCACGATTGGGATTGTTAATTATAGTGCTTCTTTCTACGTCCTTGGCGTATTCACTTCATATTTCATCTAGCCATCTTGGAATTATACGACATATGTTGGTGCTCCCTTTCGAATTAGCTTCCCCATTTTGTGGGATGACACAATTTGTGCATGAGGGGGATGGAACCCATGCAACTTGTGTTTTTATCCTTGCTACCTGAACTTTATGAAGTGTTCTTGGTGGTTGGCTGAGTAGGTACCTAGTGTGTAGCCACTGAATTCCTAATACTGCATCAACTCCTCCTAAGGGTACTGCATAAAATTCTGACTCAAGGTTACAATTTTTAATTGCAGCTTAACTTTGTGCCATTTTCCCACTTTTTCAATCTTCTTTCCATCTATGACCATTACCTTCATATTAGGCACTGGATATATGAAAAGGTTAAGCCTCTCTCTAACACTTACCTCAATGAAATTATGAGTACTTCCTGTGTCGACTAGGATGACAACATTGTTATTTTTTACATACCCTTTAAGATTTAATGTATGTGTTTGGTGTATTCCTGTTATGGTTGCAATCAAATATCTTTGGTGTTTCTTCATATTCTAACTCCGACGATGGATTTTGAGGTCACATCGCTCTTCTATGTCAAATTCATCGCTATCTAACTTCCCTTCCTATTCTGCTTCACATAGATATAGGTTCTGGATGGTCTCTTTTTTCAACATCTATGTATTAGGTCCCACTTCTCTCCGCAATACTCACACTTTCCTTATTTCATTTGTTGGGATTCTAAATTGGGTTTGTCATCACTTCTTAGATGTGGTGGCCAGTATTTTGGATGAATTTTCGTTCTTTATCATGGTTTTTGTTCCAAGTCTTTTTTACTTTTTCCTCAATGATGTTTGCCTTGTGTTTGGCCTTGTCCACGGTAGTTCTATTTTGTCCATGATATAGGGTTTTAGTCCGTACACATAAGTTTTTTTAAAGAACTGTAACTATGGAATATATTCTATTCTGCATTATTATTGTTATTACCCCTTCCATAGATGGTGTTCCTCCAATTAGGGATGTCGTTGATGTATTTAGTCATGTAAAGTATTGAGGTAAAACCTCCATTGTAAGTTGGGTCAGTTGTACCCACAAAAGTATTATCAAAATGTATTTTTGAGACTCCCAAGGCATCTCGGCCCTGGCAGCAAGGAGAAGTCAGACTTGTTGGGTTATTAGGCCTCTTAGCTAATTAGTATAAATAGGAGAGGATCCTCCCTCATTTGGATGAGTAGAACACTCAATCAGTTGCGCTAGAGAGAGAAGAAACAGTCCATCTGGAGGAGAGGAAGTAGTCTAGTCTCATTCTTTGGATCTTACATTGTACTTGGATGAAGTTTATATAGAAAAAAATTTGTTGGGTTTTCTTCCCTAGGAGGGATTCCTAGGATAAATATTTGTGTTCCCTTTTGTTTTGTTGTGCTTGTTATTCTTTCAGAGATCCTTTTTGCTTTGATATAATGACTTTTAAAATATTAAAATGGTAATCATAGCTAACCTGAAAGAAGACATTTTGCAGCAGCTCATCTTGCAGTCCAGCAAGCTAGGGTTCACTATTTCGGATACCTCCATCCATAGATCAACTAGAAAATAAGTTCCATTCAACTCGCCCTAAGATGGCACATCCTTCTATCAAAGCAGTTTTTCATTCTGAGGATTTTCACTTTTTGACCTGCCACTATTGTCGGGAGAAACTAGGGCATCAAATTTTTCAAGGTTCCATCCTCATATTCCAGAAAAGAAAGATATAGTATAGCTTTCCTTATGGAGGAGCATATTTTCCTCCAATCATCTCTACAAGTGATCCCAGTTGGAAAATTAGGGTTTTTCGGTCAAACCCAAGTCACCTTGAAGTAGATTCCAAAAGCAGTCCTCATATTGGTAAGTTCTATCCCCTATATTTCCATTTGAAGTTCCCATTCATTAAAGATGACAAACAACACCAAGCTTGATGAAATGCTTGAGGGAGAAGAGAACTTTAGAGCATGGAAGTATAGAATCATGTTCATCCTAGAAGAACATGACCTATAAAGCTATATCAAAGATGAGATCAAGCAACTAGAGGGAGAGGAGGCAAAGGCCAAGCATAAGAAGTATATGATCAAATTCAAAAGAATCATGGATAATTCCATCAAGGATCAGTTGAACCCCCAGGTGTCTTCAAATAATACTCTAAAGGAAATATTTTATACACTAACCAATATGTTTGAAGGAAAGAACATCAACAAAAGAATGACCTTGAGAAATCAACTCAAGGGTGTGAAGGTACAAAAGACCGAAACCATGCATTCATATTTCTCAAGAGTATCTCAGATCAAATAACAATTAGAAGCCATTGGTGACATGGTGGAAGAAGAACAAGCGATGATGACCATCCTGAATGGTTTCCCAAGAGAATGGGATTCTTTCATTAGAGGAATATGTGCTAGAAGAAAGTTAACCAAGTTCAAAAAGTTATGGGAATAATGTGTACAAGAAGAAGGAAGGATAGATAATAGAGAAAAAAAGATAAATGATAATGAATATCAAGCTTTATCTACTCACACCAAGAATGGAAGAATCAAGGTTCATCTCCCAGAAGATCACTAGACTTCAAAAGCAATAAGAAACCTAGAAGGGGTTATTTGTCCTTTGAATGCTACTCGTGGCATAAGATGGGACACATTTCTAGACATTGTCCTCTAAAGAAATATCATTTCAAGAAGAAGAACCAAAAGTACCATGCCCATACAATGGAATAAAATGAATCAAATAAAGAGAGGGCCACAGAAAATGAGGACTCTCGTGAAGAGTATGTCCTAATTTCAGCTCTCACGGTTTCAATCACTCATGGAAGTAATACTTGGCTTATATACAGTGGTGCTTCCAAACATATGATAGGACACAAAGATTCACTCTCTTATCTTACCCAAAAAGACTATTCACACAAAGTACAACTTGGAGATGATTACCAGTACCTCATGAATGGAATGGGAGAATCCTATTACAAATTAAAATCCGTAAAGATCATGAAGATGAAATTAGTCTTATATGTTCCAGGTTTGAAGACAAATCTTCTTTCTATCTCATCTCTAGATAAGAAAGGATTTAGAGTTTCCTTGTAGATGGTGAAGTTCTTATGTGGATGAAAGGTAAATCAATAGATGACGCTACGCTAATTGGTGTCGAAGAAGGAGGACTCTACAGATTGAAAGGGCACACAGATTCAACCCTTACAACCAGTACCATCAGTCCATGTGAACTATGGCATAGAAGAATTTCTCATGTAAACTACAAAGCATTACCAATTGTGAGCAAGGTTGTGACAGGTCTACCAGAGATCTAGATCAATCATAAAGGAGTATGTAAAGGATGTGGTCAAGGAAAGAAGACCAAGAATCCATTCCCAATAAGTAACAAAAAAGAAAAAGGGATCTTGGATATTGTACACTCAGATGTGTGTGTACCAATGTCAACCACTTCCTTAAGCGGGTATGTATATTATGTCTCCTTTATTGATGATTACTCTCGTAAGACCTTGATATATTTATTGAAAGGAAAATATGAAGTATTTGGAAAAATAAAGGAATTTAAGGCTCATGTGGAAAATATATCCAAAATCATATCAAGACTTCAATATCAGACAATGGACGAGAATTCACTTCAAATGAATTCAAGGACGTCTGTAAGGAATTTGGGATTAAGAGGAATCTTACCGCACCCTATAATCCACAACAAAATGGAGTAGCAGAAAGAAATAATCTATCCATCATGGAAGTAGTCGGAACAATGATCCATGATCAAGATCTACCTATGCACTTATGGGTCGAACCAGAAAGAACCGCACTCTATGTCCATAATAGATATCTCACAGTGCTATTGAAAACAAAACCCCAGAAGAAATGTTCACTGGTGAAAATCCCAAAGTAATCCACCTAAATGTATTCAGTTGTCATGTGTACTTACTTGTTCCAAAGGATAAGAGATCAAAATTGGACTCTTAAGGAAAGAAGGGAATATTTTTTGGATACATTGAACAGCCAAAAGCTTATAAAATCTATATTCTAGGATTCCTCCGGATCGAGATCGATAGAGATTTTACAATTGATGAAGATGTAGCCTTCACCAAATCCAGAGTGATATTTGCAGATGAAGATCGTGAAGAAGAGGAGGAGGCTCCTATAGCCACAGAAGCTACCAAACCACCAGTTAGAGACATTGAAAAAGATCCTATACAATGTGATTATGAACTAACAGAACTCCAAGGACTCATGGAAACACCCCAGGAGATGATCTCAACAAAAAGAAGACTAGCTTGGGCTCGTGATATAATCAGAGAAGCATAAAGATATAGTGCACCAGAAGGAAGCAAGAGACAAAGAATCTATTCAAACTATGTGGCATTAATGAGAAATCTTGTTGATGAAGAACCCACATGTTTTGAATTATCTTCAAAGAAGAAAGAATGGATGAAGGCCATGATCGAAGAATACCAATCGATAATAAAGAATGATGTTTGGAATGTGGTGCCAAGACCAAAGGACAAGTTAGTAGTTTCTTCAAAATGGATTTCAAGAAAAAGCGTTCAACAAATGGCAGTATTGAAAAGTTTAAAGAAAGATTTGTCGCACGAGGATTTTCACAAAAGGAAGGAATTGATTATCAAGAAACCTTTGCACCAGTAGCAAGATATACTTATATCAGAACTATCCTTGCCTTGGCAACCAAGATGAAATGGAAGCTACATCAAATGGATGTAAAAATAGCTTTCCTAAATGGTGTCATAGAAGAATAACTATATATTAAACAATGACCAAGATTTGAGACCCACGACAAGGAAACACATGTATGCAAATTAAAGAAAGCTCTATATGGGTTGAAACAAGCACCCAGAGCATGGTATGGAAGAACTGATGGATTCCTGATGAACTTGGGATTTACCAAAAGTAAATTCAATTCCAATATTTACTATAAGGTTGAGAATGATGATATCATGATATTACTATTGTATGTAGATGATATATTTTTTACAGGAAAGGAGAAGCCCATCAGCGAATGTAAGAACAAAATTGCAGCAGAGTTTGAGATGAAAGACCATGGTACAATGCATTATTTCCTAGGTCTTGAAGAATGACAATTTCCAGATGAGATTTTCCTACACCAAGGAAAATACACAGTAGAGATTTTGAAGATATTTGGGATGTTGGATTGCAAGGCAATTAACACTCCGATGGTGACAAACCTGAAGCTCCCGAATGATGATTCTTCAGAAAGAATAGATGCTACATTATAGAGACATAATATTGGCTCACTGATATATTTGACAAATCCAAGACCAGATATATGTTTTGTTGTGAACGCCTTGAGTTAGTATATGGCGGAGCCCCGACATGTTCATCTAGTTGCATCAAAACATGTGATGAGGTACCTAAAAGGTACATTGGATTATAGCCTCAAATATGCATCCGAAAGTGAGTTCATATTGTGTGGCTATACCGATTCAGATTGGGAAAGAAGTGCTGAAGATAGAAATAGAAATTCAGTATGTTGTTGTAGTTTGAGATCGGGTGTGATCTCATGGATTAGCAGAAATCAAACTAGTGTTTCCCTCAGTACAGTCGAGGCTGAGTACATTGCAGCATGTTCAGCCTGTAGTAAAGAAGTATGGATTTGCAAACTATTGGCAGGATTGTTTGATGTCGAGATGGATGCAACTAATATTTATTGCGACAACCAGAGTTGCATCAAGATAACAGAGAACACAGTCTTTCATGATAAGTCAAATCATATAGAGATAAAGTATCATTACATATGAAATATGGTGCAAAGAGGAGACATAAAACTCCAATATGTTCCTATAGAGGAACAAGTTGTTGATGTGTTGACTAAGCCTCTATCTCATGTAAAGTTTGAGCACTTTCAAGACAAGATTGGTGTAGTCTGAAAGGAGCTACCTGGAAAAAGAGAGTGATGATATGATTATTATTGAGAATGAGATGGTAATAGTATACCAGTATAGAAAAGGGTAGTTGATATCATCAGTATGCTTATCATGTCTGACATTTATTTACGGACGAGTGTATCCTAGTATCCTCTTTGAGGATGGTTTTGCGGACAAGAACATTACCTTGTTGAGAGTGGTCCTAGCACTTACCAGCTGAGGATGGTCTTGCAGATGATAGAACTCTCATATGTTGAGTGGTCATGCATTCAACTGTGGATGAGATCTGTATTCAATTGCATAAGATAGTATCCTCTTTGAGGATAGTCATGCGGACAAAAACACTCTTTTGTTGAGAGTGGTCCTATCACTTACCAGTTGAGGATGGTCCTACGGACGATATTACTTTCATATGTTAAGTGGTCCTGCATTCAGTTCCGGACGAGATCTGCATTCAGTTGTAGATGATAGTTTCCTCCCTGAGGATGGTTCTAAGGACAAAAACACTCTCTTGTTGAGAGTGGTCCTAGCACTTATCGACTGAGGATGGTCCTGCAGACAATAGTACTCTCATATGTTGAGTGGTCCTGCATTCAGTTCTAAATGAGATCTGCATTAAGTTGTAGATGACAATATCCTCTTTGAGGATGGTCCTACGGACAAGAACACTCTCTTGTTGAGAGTGGTCCTAGAAGCTATCAGCTGAGGATGGTCCTGTGAACAATAGTACTCTCATACGTTGAGTGGTCATGCATTCAGTTGCGGATGAGATCTCCATTCAGTTGCAGATGACAATATCCTCTTTGAGGATGGTCTTGCAAACAAGAACACTATCTTGTTGTGAGTGGTCCTAGCACTTACCGGATGTGGATGGTCCTACATACGATAGTACTCTCTTATGGAGAGTGGTCCTGCAATCACTTGTAGACGAGTTCCTATATTCAGTTGCAGATGATGATGTTCCATACTTTAATTATGTTGTGGGTGATTTAGCTCAGTATTTGTATACTGGTAATGCAGGTGATGCTCGAGATGATGGTAGTGATGATGCTCAAGATGATGACAGAGATGATGATTCTCAATATGATGGTAAAGATGATGCTCAAGATGATGGAAGAGATGATGGTAGATATTATGCTTGATATGATGGCAAGATGATGGCAGAGATGATGTTCAATATGATGGCATAGATGATGCTCGAGATGATGGAAAAGATGATACCAGAGATGATGATGCTCGAGATGTTTCCAGAGATGATGATGATCGAGATGATGCCAGAGATGATGATGCTCAAGATTATGGCAGAGATGATGATGCTCAAGATGATGGTAGATATGATGCTCGAGATGATGGTAGAGATGTTGCTCGAGATGATGCCATAGATGATGATGCTTGATATGTTTCCAGAGATCATGATGATTGATATGATGCCAAAGATGATGATGTTCGAGATGATTCCAAAGATGATGATGATCGAGATGATGCCAAAGATGATGATGCTCGAGATGATGGTAGATGATGATGCTCGAGATGATACCAGATATCCATGATGATGATGTTCCATGGATGATGGTGATGTTGATGTAGCCATGAAAACTTCCTATGACATATAGATTCACCAATCAGTTGTACGGATGTATTGTTTTAGAATACCTTCCTTGTTAAGAGGGAGTGTTAAATATATGTAACTGTGAAAGATATTCTATTTTGTATTATTATTGTTATTAACCCTTCTGGAGATGTTGTCCCTTCGATTATGGATGTCATTGATGTATTTGGTCATGTAAATTCTTGAGGTAAAACTTCCATTGTAATTCGGGTCACTAGTACCCACAAAAGTATTATCAAAATGTATTTTTGAGTCTCCCAAGGCATGTAGGGCCTGGAAGCAAGGAGAAGCCATCCATGTTGGATTATTAGGCCTCTCAGTTTATTAGTATAAATAGGAGAGGCACCTCCCTCATTTGTACAAGTAGAACACTCAAGCATTTGTGCTCGAGAGAGAAGAAACAGTACATCTGGAGGAGAGGAAGAAGTCTAGTCTTATTCTTTTGATCTTACACTATACTTGGTTGAATTTTATTTAGAGTAATTTTTGCGGGGTTTTCTTCCCCACAAGGTTTTCCCAGGATAAATATTTGTGTTCTCTTTTGTTCTGTTGTGATTGTTATTCTTCCAGAGATCCTTCTTTTTATATAATGACTTTTAAAATATTAACAAGTTTGTAGATGTTTACTATCTGTGAGTTCCAACACACATGTCGCTAGGGCTTCCCACTCATCGGTGTATTCATTGACGTCACCTTTTTGTTGCAATCTGGTGATCCTTGCGAAGAAGTCTTTTTCCTTTAAATATTCAAACCTCTTAAAGAAGTCATGTTTGAACGTGTTCCAGTTGAGCGTAGTTTTCCTTGTTGTAACCCTCCACCACATATACCAGTTGTATGCATGACCTTCTAGTTGCATCAAGGCATACTTTATCATTTCTTCAACGGATATGATATTGTGTATGGAGAAATTCTTCTACCTTGTTGATCAATGCCACGCTCTATTTTGTTTCGCCGTCGAATTTTGGCAATTCTAACATGTGATTGATTTGATATCCTCCTATTGGTGGTCTTCGATGAAAGAACGATTGTTCAGGATCTGGGGAATGATCATGATCAATCTCTTCTTATGGGATTTCCCCTTTATGTAGAATTGTCTCGTGATCTTTTGTATTTGTTGAAATTGAGGATGGTTTCTCTTTCTCTGGAACATTGCCAAATTTTGTCGTGTCTCTTTCATCCAAATACCACATGATTTTGCTTAACATGGTTTCAAAACCTAATGTTATCTATCTTCTTACTCCCTCCATATCCCATGATACAGCTTCAATGAGTTCCGGTTTGACGGTGTTTGATAATTCTTCTTTGCCTTTGTGTAGCTTTGCTTCGATTTGGCCAAGCCTTGAGTGTAAACCTTCGAGATTTTTAGAATCTTGGACTTGATTTTTCTCCAAAATATCCATTCATTCATTATTTTCCTTCATCTCTAACATATTTCTTATGCGGGGAGAAATTTTGAGATATAAAGGTAAAAATCAATATATATAGAGAGAGAGAGAGAGATATGAACTTGGAAAAACTTTAATAAAATAAATTATATAATAATATTATTATTATTATTATTATAACACAAAATTTATTTATTAATTTGAATGTTGTAGTTGTCTGCATGTTGCGTGGATGGGTGTGGATGGATGCAGTGGGCAGCGCAGGAGAGGGAGGGGGGGACGTGACGGAGGTCATGGATGGAGGTGCAGGTGACGGAGGGAAGCATGCAGGCAGAGGTGGGATGTGGTGTGTGTGAGGGAGGATCTCGATGAAGGAGTGAGCTATGGTGAAAATGATGTGGGGAAAGGTGGGGTATGGTGCCGACAGAGTGAGGAGTGGTGGACGGGTGAGTATGGTGCAGGCGGGGTGAGGAGGGATGTGGTATGATGAAAGTGAGAACAATGCAAGGAGGAGGGAGGATGAGTATGGAGGAGGGTGGATGGTGTGTGCAGAGGGTGGATGGTGTGTGTAGAGGAGGGATGGAGCAGATGAATGGTGGAGTTGAGGAACTGAACCTGGCTTTGATACCACTTAGAGCATACACGAATTCGAAAGCTGCAAATAATTTGGAACCCCACAAATTGATAAATGAATGATATTTATTGAAGATGATTTTACATTACAAAGGTTTGGTCGCTTATATACAGCTTTAGTGCATCAAATACTGAAAATACATGTTTTTAACCTATTGATAACTAGTTTTATTAATTTAAATATGGTTATATATATATTAGTTTTAATAGTATGTTTGTGTAACATGAAGAGGGTGGTCTCCTAAGGAGTGGGAAAAGATTCAGGTCAGGAAAGACGAGAATGACTTCAACAGAGAAAGAGAGTTGCAGTGCGACTAGAAAAAGTGACTACGAGTTGGTGCCACAGCTCGACGAGGAGTCTTGCAATGAAGAAGAGGAGTATCGCCTTATTTCTGAAGACGAGGGAGAGGATCCAACATCCAACCAAGATCCAGGCCACGACATACCTACTACTTCGTGTACACCTCCAGTATTTGAGGTAAGGCCCAAAAGTATTTCTAAGTGTTTTTTATGAAATCAAAGTAATAGTAATGGCCAATATAGTAGTCGACAAGTTCTTACTAGTCCAACTGGTGGCTTATCTAATCCGGGATCGTTAATACCCAAAAGGCATAGGATAATCAGGGATGACATGAAATTACCTATATTAAATGGGAATGTGTTGGAAGGCCCAGAAAAGCATTGGTTTTTCTGTGAATTTGTCTGGATTGTGCGGCAGGTCCAAGATGAGGTCGTAAAAAGAGATCAAATGGTTACGACCTTTAGGGGTCATGCCATTGATTCATTTATGAATTTATCTATGGTCCCTCATGGGAGTCCTTACAAAACGCTAGCTGATATTTTAACTGGATTAGTAGATGAATTTAGGAAACCTAAATCTGAGTCGCAATGCATAACAGATTTAAAGGAAATCAAGAAAATGCCAAGTGATTCTATTTGGGATTTTGATCAGAGATTTAAGAATCTAATGGATAAGGTTGATTTCTAGATGTCTAATGTGCAGCATAAGGAATGGTTGATTGCTGCCATGTGCCTCATATTCAAGTTCCCCTTATGCAACAAAAGATAGTTTTTTATGTAGAGGCTCTTGAGATCGCTATGAAGTTAGAAGCTTTCGCTAGTTGGAGAAACTGGAGCCCAAATGATGCAGATCTAATCACAGTTGTCTAATTTGTCACTACAAATACAAGATATTAAAAAGGGAAAAGAGGTCCATGAAGAAGTTTGATGTACAAAATGAAAAACTGAAGGACATCATAAGGATTCTTATCCTGCTTTCCTAGATTACCTTGCTTTGAATGCACAGAATTCATTGAATTAGCAAGGGATGTCGTGGTGTCAAGTGTGTTAGACCAAATTTCATAGAACAAAGGAATTCTTTTATCTACAGAAGATAGTAACTACACCTACTAGACTTTATTATAAATTTTGTCGACCTATAGGTCATGATGGAAATGATTGTAGAGCATAATAATTTCTCTAGGAGAAAACAATGGATACTTATTTGATGAAAAATGATGAACAAATGCAAGCTAAGCGAGCACAGACACATTTTCCTCAGCCCGGGGGAGGTGGTAAATTCAGAGGATGTGATAGAGGAGAAGTATTTAGTAGAGGACAAGGACAGGTTTTCTTTTAAAATTGTGGATAAGCAAGACATTATGCTAGAGACTGTACCAATCCAACAACTATGTGCTCATATAAAGAAATGGATCATACGATTGAGGACTGCCAACAGCTTATTGCTAAGTGGAAAGCTAAAATTGTTGGGAATCAGAATCTGTAATATCCTAATTTTGACGTTATTGCATTAAAATTGTAAATGATGTAAATATCGTTATTAAATCATGGTGAGGATATCAAGGCCAAGGCCCCGCCATCGATTTAGCATTTTATCTGTCAGCAATTAAAATCGATGCCTATGGTTCTCATCCTAGCCAGGCACAATTTAAATTGAGACATCATGTAAATATGCAATTTAATAAGATACCCACAACTAGCTATGCAATGCAACAAGAGATGGGGGCATGATTTTCACAAGGAATAGGGAGGGAAATTATTCAAACCATTGAGCCAATAGTGTTAAGCCAAATATCAATGAGAGAACCCATAAAATCTCAACTACCCATTTTTTCTTATGCACCCAATCATTTAATTCTTCCAAGATTCGGTTGAGGCAGTTAATGCATTGGGAATGGAGAGGTATGGCAATCAATTTTGTGTATGGGCAAGCCAAGAATTCTGGGAAATCATATTGTTGCTTATGGGATAAGAAAACACCCAGAAATGTGTTCCCAATCCATTCCTCACCCACGATTTTCACTTCCTTGCGCAGTTGGAGCTAGCTGGGGCGTTTTCTTCATGCTTTTCTCCATTTTCCTTCATTTTATCCATGGTTGGAAATCCGTTTGTGTGTTCCATGGTAGATGGGAAGAAGAGATTCACGATTTGGGAGTTTATAGAGGTCATTTCTGCCCCTGTAAGGCCATAAATGTTTCCTGAAATCAAATTTTCTCTCCCAGGGTTGATTCCCCATCTACCATTTCATTTTTGGTTGCCCACGACTTCTGAGACTAATGGAAACCCCATCTTGGGCATCCCACAGCCAAAATGTTTTTCTTCATACCCAGTATTTATGTTTTATTGTTATGTGAATCCTTGTCTTGGTCTAAACTATAAGTAAGACTTAGGATTGGAAGAGGACCAAAGTTGGCTTGATAAACCTAGTGAAGAGAGGAACCACACAAAAGATCAAAAGGGGCGGGTTAGTCTTCTATGCACACCTTGGAGAACACTAGAATGGAAGGCATGGCCTGAGGGACTGTGTAGCAGTGAAGGGAATACTTCCTTGTGTTGGGTGTGTAGGTATTTATGGGGACCAAGCTAAACAGATCTTGTAGAGGTATCCATAGCTCTGTGGTTGAGCTCACTAGCTTATCAATTCTTCCTTTCCATTGCCTCAGCATCCTAAAAAACCCAATTGTGGATTGGCTTGACTGAACCTTGGTGTGTATTTGGCTATGTGTGAGCTTTTTGTTACCCTTTTCCTTGTAGAAATCATGCCCAACTCAGGGGTGGCAGTTGTGTTGAGAAATTGAGGAGAACAACAGGCCTATGGTTGGGTGGAACATTGTAGTGACATAGCTAGTTGCTCGGGGAAACTCATGTTCAAGATAAGTACTCTCTTGTAATAATTATGCAATGTATTGGTTTTAAGAATTATTATGAATGTATTGAATGCTTTACTTCTGTTGTATTTTCCTGCATTATACATATGCATATGTATTTTACTTCCAATGCATTTTTTCTTATGTTCATGGGGCTAGATGCTCGGTTATAGCAGTGTCATGTCCTCTCCATTGCATTGGATCGATGAGAGGACGTGACAAAATCTAACCACCAAATTTGAACCAGAATGTTGAGAATATTTTTGTTGAACCTAGGGAACCTACTATTGTTGTTCTAACCAGGGGAGATGCTGCAACTGAAGATGATCAAGGACAACCTTGTCCAGGTACACAAATACATCCTATGGTCCAAAGAAAGATCCCATTTGATGTTTAGAAGGATAAAGTAATCGTCTTTGACACACAAGATGAATTTGTGGATAGAAACCATGCCTCAACATCTGTCAATGCCCCAACGTTCGATGAAGGACTAGTCATTGATATGCCACCCTGCTTTGACCGATTAATTCCAAGAGGGTCAACAGAAGAGGTGAGTATTTTAAATAATTTTCCGAATAGTTGTTTGACCCTTGCTAATAATAAAGATCCTCTAGTATAATTGTCAGCATTAATAGAAGAACCACAGATGAGTCTGTGACCAGGAAAAAGTGTTAACCATATTCATAGGAGGATGAAGACTGGTCAGGAACTGCAACTGATTGCTCAGATAGGTGATTACAATATGGATTTCATTATTTTGGATCTCAGATAATATGTTAATATTCTGACAAGACATACATGGGATAGTATGGAGAAACCAAATTTGGTATGGTCGTTTGTCTAGTTAATATTAGCAAACCAGTTGAAGGTTTCTCCTATTGGTCGACTACCACAAGTTCCTGTCGAGGTGGAAGTCCTTCGAACTCATATATACTTTGAGGTAATTGAGATTGTAGATGATACCAAACCTTATTTGGAACTTATGGGTATCAATTGGGATATGGAGACCAAACTATTATAAATTTTAAGAAGTGTGTGTTATCTTTTGAAGATTCAGAAATGCGGGTGGTCGCACCTATCAATCCATTAGAAGGAAAAATTTATGTCAAGACAGTAAAAGGAGAATACCAAGAAGAATATTTGGATAATGTCTACAACATTTCCTCTGCAAAATATGATTATATCAAACCTACAGCCGACGGCAAATTGAATTGGAGAAGTATTAGCTCTTTCTCATCAAATTCGGGAGAGGCATTGGAAAACTGGTAGAATCGAATACATGAAGTAACAATGCGAAAAATGTGCAAGGATTACAAAGTCTCATTGATGGGTAGGTACTAAAGTATGTGATCTACCTACCTATGAAGGATTGCCTAAATTAAACACATTCTTGACATAATTTCAAGACAAGGTAATTGAACCTCAACGTTACTAGATTTAGATGCGGCTCTGAAAGCAACACCTGCAAGATGGTGGGTTGTGCATAAACAATCTATTTCAGAAAGGCCTCTGTCTCATAGGTTGCTAAAAGTAATATTTGGTGACGATGTTTCCTTTCTCAGTAAAAAATATACAGGTTTGATAGATCCTATCGAACACCTTGAAATTTGTCGTGCGACATGGGGTTCGACAAGAATGGGTGCACTTGTTGATACATACTCTAGATATGATACCTAGAAACGGGTATATGTTGGTTGAGTTGCGACGAAAAACTCTTGATTGGGATGAACTAGCTAAATAATTTTGGCATACTTTCAGTTTCGTTGATGATAACCCTATGATTGATGTTGCCTTACAAGTGATTAAGGATAAGATATTTTAAGATATCTCTGTTCCACAAGGGAATGTGATAGTTCAGTATTGGATGGACTTATACAACCTAGCTGGAGTACCTGAAGATGAATATCCTCACGACATTCATATCCCTGAGTTTGAAGATAGTTGAGCAGTCAAGGGACCGGGTCTGTTGGTTGAAAAAAATTTGAAATATTTGAAAATAAATAAAGTAAACATTGGTTCTCCCAAGAACCCAAAATTTGCTAATATTAGGGATTATTGAGATGAATAAACAGTGGGAAGAATTACCGATTTACTACATAAGTTCCAGGATTTATTTCCGACCAAGTTTCCATAAATGAAAAGGATTGTTGGGGACCTAGGTAAGATGAAGATCCTATTAAATCTAGATGCAAGACCTGTTAGGAAATTCCCATACATATTGAATCCTATATATAAAGAAAATGTCAAAGAAGAGTTAGACAAAATGTTGGATGCAAATATTATTGAACATGTCGAAGAGTCGGAATCGATTATTCCAATCGTAGTACAAGACAAAAAAAACTAGTGAAGTTCGTATATGTGTAGACTTAAGAAAGTTAAATGACACCTATTTGCATTATCCATTCCCGACACCATTCGTAAATGAAGTTCTGGAGAATGTAGGAGGACAAGAAGTGTTACGATTATTAATCCTCCCTTGTTCAAATGTCTATTAGATTATTTATTGCCTAACTTAGGAACCTTAAATTAATTAAATGGGTCCACTAGTGCAATTGGGTCCACTTGGCCCAATGGGTCCACATGTGCCAATCATTGAAGTGTGGGGAACACTAATAGAGATTAATTTCCACTTAATGCATGTGCATGCATCAGTTAGGGCACCTCCTAGACCAATCCCTACATTTTAGGATCCATTAGGAGTCCCACCACCAATCTACTTCAGTCAGTTGGCGTTAGCACTAGTTAGTCTTAGTTAGCCCTCAGTTATAATCAATTACTTCACAGTCAGTTGGGCTAGTGCTACTAATGCATGGATAATGCATGTTTGCATGGGGATGAGCGCTTTTCCTACCTACCTCACTCTCAGTTGCACTGAGTTAACTAGTTGTTACTACTTGTTGAAGTTATTGGTCATCGGGTAGTTGTCTATTTGGACTCTGATATTGATTGGGATACCTTGAGTTAGAGATTCAATTAGATACAGTCTTATCCACTTGGAGGATTCGAATTCATTACTCATGCGTTTGAATTCTACCTATGTATACTACATTGTAACACCGGATATTATCATGATGAATATACTATAAATTCCTGAGCAATACTTGTCCATTTCCTGTGTGGTTTGTCTTCTTGGATTTGTATTTTCATTCTCCATTCAATTGCTGCAACATTATCTAAAATCTCTACTTGAATATCTAAATGGAATTCAAATTCTAACATGGTATCGGAGCCTTCTCAAGCAGGTTTCATGCTTGTTTCTCCTCATAGAACATTAGAAGCAGTTGGGTTTCCACATAAGTCCCCTATGAAAATTTGCTAGCTCTGGATTCATTCAGAGCAGCAGAGAGGGCGTGACAAACCTTGAAAACATGTTCATGTCTGGAGGAAAATCATGATTCTAACAGTTCTTATGTTTTAGTGTTATTTGCAGTGAAATTGACAGGTGCTACGTAGCTTGAAAGAAGTATTTACAGTCTCCCTGCTGGAGCAATTATGAGTTCCCAAACTCCTGAGCGGCAGATCCTCACAACTTCCAATTACCTTGATAGGAGGATTGATATGCAGCTAGCCTTGCGCAAGCATGGCTAACACAGGATCATACATGGATGGGAGGCTGAGCCTCATCAGCTGGTAGAGAGGAACAATTTCCTAAAACGTTGTGATGAAGCATTCGGGTACTTATATACTTATATTTCCAGAGATCTCCTCTTTCATATAGAAGGATTGAGGACTCCCACAGAAGCCTGGGAGAAGCTTGATAGCTTGTTTAACAAACAAGATGAACTTCAGGGACACATTCTGGAGAATGAGTTGGTATATTTACATCCCAACAGTTTCGAGACTATTGAGCAATTCTTCTCCAAATTCAAGTCTCTAGTGCTACAGTGCAGATAGTGCAGGATAGAGTGGAAGGATGAGAAAAAATTCCTTTCAATACTCAGCAAACTAGGTCTTGAGTACTCTGTCTATGTCTCTATGTTTCATTCCAAGCGGGAAATATTTCCTGATTAGAAACTTCCTTCTTTAGATTCATTCTCCGAGTCCTTAATCAAAGAACAAGACAAATTGATTCGAATGGGAGTCATCCATACTTCCAAAGATAAAGATCTCTTGGTTACTTACTCTTCCAAAGCATAAGCAAAGGGGAAATCAAAGAAGAAGAATCCAAAGGCAGTTGATTCAAATCCTAAACCAAATCAGCAATATTCTGAAGTGGCCTCTGGCTCTAAGAAGAAGAAATTTGAAATGAAGTTATGTTTGTATTGTGAAAAGGGATACCATCTTGAAGAACATTGTATGAGGAAGCAACTTGATGAGATGTTCGCTCTTCTCAAGTAGCACAACATTGCTCCTCCAAGATCAAAGAAGCCCGATGAAGAAGCATCGACGGGAGATGTTGAAAGGTGTCATGCTTTGAAAGCAACTCTCTCTCCATCCTTAGCATACATTATAGATTCTGGAGCCTCCAACCACATGGTTTCCTACAAAGAATCCTTCTCTACTCTTTCACTATCAAAGGGGCCTAATATTCACATGGGAGATGATTCCTAGATTCCAGCATAAGGAAGGGGCTCAGTCAAAGCAAAGCATGGCGATTTCAAGAATGTATTATATTTTCCCTCCCTTGCTGCTAACTTGTTATATGTTTACCATATGACCCATACAGGCTCTCCCAAGAGGGTCACATTCGATTCAGACTCAGTTGAGATTACAAAAAAAGCCACTAGAAAGCTTGTAGCGAAAGGTATTGCAAATCACTCTACCAAAGCTTATGAGTTTTCACATTTCTTACATGTTTCTCCTCCTACAGCTTTATTGTCTCATGCTAACAACACCAGCAAGATTTGGCATGAGATATTTGGCCATCTCAATTTCAAATATCTAAAGCAGCTCCACAATGATAACATGGTTGAAGGTTTTCCCTCCATCCAAACTTTCGATGGATTATGTGCTGGGTGCTTGGAAGGTAAGCATCCAGAAAAGAAGTATGATTTTGGGAAGGATCATAGAGTTGTTTCTACACTTTATTTGATACACAGTGATGTAGCGGGACCTATGCCCACAAACTCCATCAACGACGTTGCAGGTATTTCCTGACCTTTATTAATGATTGTTCCAGGTACTACTGGATCTACTTCATGAAACTAAAATCAGAAGTTTTTGAGACATTTAAAAGTTTTAAAGCTATGGTTGAGAACAATTTTAATAAGAAGATCAAGTCAATAAGATCCAATGGAGGAGGAGAATATTTCAAAAGAGATTTCCAAAATTTATGTGAATCAGAGGGGATTTGAATGGAACACTCAGTTCCATACACACCACAGAAAAATGGTGTGGCTGAGAGGAAGAAAAGATCACAGAAAGAGATGGCAACTTGCCTTCTCCATGGAAAGCATATACCTCCTTCTCTTTGGGCTGAAGCAGTAAAGTGTGCTTCATATTTGCAGAATAGGGTACCTCACAAGTCAGTGGTTGGGGTCACACCATTCGAAGCACTACATGGGTATAAGCCCAATGTCTCTCATCTGAGATTTTTTGGTTCCAAAGCTTAGGCCAGGATACCACTTGACAAGAGAAAGGCCTTCCAAGCCCAAAGTAGCGAATGCATTCTGCTGGGATATGTAGATGATGCAAAAGCTTACAAACTGATGGAGGTTGCTACCAGAAGATGCTTCATTGAAAGAAGTGTCTAGTTCAAAGAATATCAGTTGCATGATACTCCTCCAGCATCATAGGAAGGTATAACTATTTCTCCTTCCTATTTTTTATAATGATGATTTGCTACAGGTTTCAGATTCATATGAAGAATATCACATATAGCATGATCCTTTTATTGAGACTGAATCTCAAGAGATTCTAGATCTAGATCTAGTACCCATTCCTAATAAGAATCCTAAACCCATATTGGCTCAAAATCTTCTTGATGCAGCTAGAAGTGGTGCTGGAGTTCCAGAAGACAAAAGAAGAACTAGGTCCCAGTATCAGAATGAGCATGTTGCACTATCCCTTACAGATTCGTTGTCTACAAAATGGTGCAGCAAAGTTCCAGGTCGATGCTACTTGATGATGGCGAATGATAAGCTACATGGCCCACAGAAGCAGATATTTAATCATTCCCTACCTTCACCATCCAGCAGCAACAAACAGAATCATTAGTTCAGAAGTACATTGAGAGGTCCATTGATGGACCATGCTGCTGCATAGAGCTGCAATTTTTTGCAGCAGTGTTTTTCCAAGTTATTTTTCTAAGGAGGAAGCTTCTTTCTTCTAAAGATAGCTTGCAGATTGCTATTTTCCTGCTTTTTTTTGCGGGGGGGGGTTCCCATGAGCTTTTCCCCTGTTTCCTCAGTTGTACTAAGCAACATTTTTTATTATCTTCTAGATTGTGTTTGGGTGACCTATGGTCTTGTTACCAGGGCCCACAGTTGTCCAAGTTAAGATTCAGGAGGGTTGTTAGGATTATTAATCCTCCCTTGGTCAAATGTCTATCAGATTAATTATTGCCTAACTTAGGAACCTTAAATTAATTAAATGGGTCCACTAGTGCAATTGGGTCCACTTTCCCTAATGAGGCCACATGTACCAGTCATTGAAGTGTGGGGAACACTACTAGAGGTTAACTTCCACCTACTGCATGTGCATGCATCAGTTAGGGTGCCTCCTAGACCAATCCCTACATTTTAGGAGCCACTGGGAGTCCCGGCACCAACCTACTTCAGTCAGTTGGTGTTAGCACTAGCTAGTCTTAGTTGGCCCTCAGTTACAATCAGTTACTTCACAGTCAGTTAGGCTAGCACTACTACTACATGGATAATGAATGGTTGCATGGGGAGAAGCGCGTTTCCTACCTACCTCACTCTCAGTTGCACTGAGTTAACTAGTTGTTACTACTTGTTGAAGTTATTGGTCATCGGGGAGTTGTCTATTTAGACTCCGATATTGATTGGGATACCTTGAGTTAGAGATTTAGTTAGATACAGTCTTATCCACTTGGAGGATTCGAATTCATTACTCATGCATTTGAATTCTACCTATGTATACTACACTGTAACACCGAATACTATCATGATGAATATACTGTAAATTCTTGAGAAATACTTGTTCATTTCATGTGTGGTTTGTCTTGTTGGATTTGTATTTTCATTCTCCATTCAATTGCTGTAACATTATCAGAACTCTCTACCTGAAGGTCTAAATGGCATTCAAATTCTAACATGGTATCAGAGCCTTCTCAGGGAGGTTTCATGCTTGTTTCTCCTCGTCGAACATCAGAAGCAATTGGGTTTCCACAGAAGTCCCCTATGAAAATTTGCTAGCTCTGGATTCATTCAGAGCAGTGGAGAGGGCATGACGGACCCTGAAAACATGGTCATGTTAGGAGAAAAAGCATGATTCTAATAGTTCTTATGTTTTAGTGTTATTTGCAGTGAAATTGACAAGTGCTATGTAGCTTGAAAGAAGTATTTGCAGTCTCCCTGCCGGAGCAATTATCAGTTCTCAAACTCTTAAGCCACGGATCCTCACAAATTCCAATTACCTTGATTAGAGGATTGATATGCAGCTGGACTTACGCAAGCATGGCTACCACAGGATCATACCTAGATGGGAGGCTGAGCCTCATCAGTCGGTAGAGTGGAACAAGTTCCTAAACTGTTGTGATGAAGCATTCAGGTACTTATGTACTTATATTTTCAAAGATCTCCTCTTTCATCTAGAAGGATTGAGGACTCCCAGAGAATCCTAGGAGAAGCTTGATATCTTGTTTAACAAACAAGATGAGCTTTGGGGACACATTCTGGAGAATGACTTGGTATCTTTACATCCCAGCAGTTCGAGACTATTGAGCAATTCTTCTCCAAATTCAAGTCTCTAGTGCTACAATGTAGACAGTGCAGGATAGAGCGGAAGGATGAGAAGAATGTCCTTTCAATCTATTCAACTCTGAGTAAATTCTCTTACCTCCCAATAGCAGAGAAATTGATTATGTCAGTGCTCAATCCGATGATCTACGAAGAAAAATATCAGAGGAGATCGAACGGCGGAGAAAAATCGCAACGCAAATCGACGGTCACAATATGTTCCTCATCTAGGAACAGATCAACGGATGAGAAACAACCTACAAGAATCAACGATGCAGAAAGCTTGAGTTTGCGGAATCAAGGAAATATGGAAATTGTGGTCCCTCAACCTGCATCCCACATGTGGAATAGACCGTTGTAGAAATAGAGATTATGGAGCCACATCCTGCATCCCACAGCCCACATCCTGGATGCAGATAGGAGAGTTGTAGAAGGAAATCTGTGGGGAATGGAATTTATGGAAGGGCATTTCCGCATCCCACGTCCCGCAAGTTGCGAAAAGAATATTTAACCTATTAACAGAAGTCTTGGACAGATTTGATCATTTAGGCCATCACCAATATGGCCATCTAAGCACCATAACGTAATTTAAAAATGCATTGAAAGAAACATACACATATGCATACAATTGCAATTATACAGCGGAAGTAATTCATCAATTCAACACATTAGGCATGTTCATCATATTTCATTAAGCAATTACAATTGCAGAGATTAACACATAGATACTTATCTTCGAAAGAAGTTTGCTCCGCAACTAGCCACGTCGCTACAACGTTCCACCCAACCATAGGCCAATGCACTCATAAATCTCTCAGCAGCACTGCCAGCCCCGAGCTGGGCGTGATTCCCACAAGGAATAAGGAACACTAGCAGGCTCACACATAGCCAAGAATACAACCAGACTCAGCCAATCCAACATAGTTGGGTTTACCAGGATGCAAACAAACAAGCCAGTATACTGTTGGGTTTATCAAGCTAATAATCCAAGCCAACATTCACATTAAGGATTAACCAAGCCAACTAACAGAGGGGTTTATAAGGCTATAAAGGATGTGGAAAACTTGAACTACTAAGCTAGTGAGCTCAACCACTAAGCTATGGACACTTGCACTAGATCAGTCTTGGCTCCTAAAACATCTACACACCCAACATAAGGAAGCATCCCCTTCTCTGCTACACAATCCCTCAGGCTATGCCTTCCATTCCAGTGTTGTTCAGGGTGTGCAAAGAAGGAAACCAGCCCCTCTAGATCTATTTGTGAGGTTCCTTCCTACACTAGGTTTATCAAGCTAGTTCAGATCCAATTCCACTCCAAACCAGTTCAAACCAAGGAAAAAATATGCACACATAGCAGACCACAATGTCAACACAGTAAAACAGGCTTCCACTCACTCTGTGGCAAAGGATACCATTGCACAACAACACTGAGGATGGAAACAACAAACGAACTGTTGAATTTTTAGCATTAGCATAAACTTGAAAATTTTGTAGATCTACTTAAACAATTTAGCAGTATAGTAAAAACACATTCATCACGTCACCACACATGGACACAATATTTTTTTTTCACTGGGGAAACCTTCAAAGGACAAAAACCCCAAAAGCATTAATAGCTCATCTCGTAAATGAGATGATTCAGAAAATTCTTCAAAAAGTTCCTCAAATCCAAATCTAGATTTTTACCATTGTCACAATAAAAATTCAGACTGATAATTACAACCACATTTTCCAGAATTACACAAGTTTCCCAAATTAGGGCTTTCTCAGAAAACTGAGATTTTCTCTCTCTTGCCCAAAAATATCAGGCTACCCAGGTTAGATATGAAAATACTTGACAGACTGTACCCTACTTCCCTACAGCTGTATGACCGTACGAATCTAAGTGTACGGCTGCCCATTGACTTTTTTTTCTGCCTGATCTTTCCTTTTGCCTGCCCAATCTGTTCTTCTCCCTTCCCGGCCTGTCTTTTTCCTACTGCCCACGGTCTACTCCTTGCCCAGCTACTGCCTGTCCTCTCCTTCTTTTACCCGTGGCCACGACAGCCTTGTTAGGGCCTGCCTTAGGCTACCTGAGGATTGGCCGTGGGCCAAACCCTCACGGGTATTCCTGAGAGAGGCTGCTCGGGGTGCCTAGGGTGAGTTTGTGGGCTTAAAAGAGAAAGGGCCTAGCCCTAGTATGCTGCCCGAATGGAGAATGGGGACAGCCCGAGAGGAAGAAGGGAGCAGAGTTGCCCAAATAATACTCATCCCGTGAAAGAGAAAAGACCAACAGCCCATGAGGAGAGAGAAAGAGAGAGAGAGTGGGCTTCCTGGAAAAATTAAGATGTTGAATCTGAATACGACTACAAAAAACTTACAGAAGATTAAAACCCTAGCTGAGGATTTTATGGGAGAATATGGATGCCATAGCTGAGGCAAAACAATCTTCTATGGATCCTTCAACAAAATAGCAGCTTCACCTGTGAGATCAAAACTTGTTTGTACAATAAGACGACTTGATCTTATTTTATAGCCTTCATTCACTTGTAAGTGGACAAGATTAGGAAAGATAAAAATAATAATATTTTTAATCTTTTCCTAATTTCATTTTCACTTTTACCAAAAGTAGTCCTTTAATTTTTCCTTTGACTTTTATATGAAGTCCTTATTTATTTTGACTTTCACTTGTGGTCATTTTCCTGTGGTCAAAAAGTCTTTATTTATTTTGACTTTTGACTTTGGCCTTTTTCCAAGTGCCCCTGTGGTCATTACCTGTGGTCCTTTTTTATTTCAAAAGTACATCTTTATAAACCAAGAGAGTTATTAATGCTTTTATCTCACACCCTGCGTGACACCTAGATCTAGTAATAGGGTAACTTGACCAAGGGTAGCTAATCCTTGGAGAAGCACAACAAGCCAATAGATCAAGGGTCAGAGTGCCACACATGCCCAGACCCAGTCTAGGGATTACAGTGTCTTCATTCTCCCAGAGAATGGCTACTCAGAACTCAGCTAAGTCTACCAGTCCAAGACTGGTCTACATCATGGTCCCAGACCAGATGTCTACTCAACAAAAGGTTGAGTCTACCGAGGGAAGACCTAGGTCTATATCATTGTCCCAAACCAGATATCTACCATTCAACAGAATGGTCACTCAACACTAAGTTGAGTCTTCACCGTGGTCTCAGACCAGGTGATCCCATTCTCCTAAGAGAAGGGCTCTCGATGTTGCTCAGAAAAATCAACACTCCCTCTCAGTGAGAGAGGCATTCTCTGCCATACCAAACTTGTCATGAAAGTACACAAACTTTGATGCTTTTAGAGGCTTGGTCAAAATTTCTGCAATTTGTTCATCTATATGAATGTACTGCAACTTCATAGGACCTCTCTGCACTAGGTCTCTAATGAAATGATACCTCATTTCAATGTGTTTCGATATGTCATGAAACACTAGATTCTCTGAAAGATTTATGAAACTCTGATTATCGCAATGGATGATCGTTGAGTCAAGCTTTTCGTCGAACAGATCAGATAACAACTTTCTAAGCCAAATTGCTTCTTTACAGGCATCACTTGTAGCAATATACTCTGCCTCAGTTGTACTCTAAGTTATGGAACCCTGCTTCCTGCTAGACCAAGATATCATTGTTGATCCCATACTAAAGCAATAACTAGAGGTACTTTTTCGGTCAACTGCACTGCCAGCACAATCTGAATCTGAGTATCCATATAATAATACTCCACTACTAGAAGTATACCTGAGCCCATATGTGATAGTACCTCGCACATATCTGAGTACATTTTTGGCAGCTACCAACTATATGTGCTTAGGATATGACATGAATTGACTCAATGCATTCATTGTGTAGCAGATGTATGGTCTTGTATGCATGAGATACATTAGGGAACCAATGAGTTGTATGTATAGAGGAGAGTCCACACTCTATGAACCGATGGTTGTGTACGCTCATGGACTTGCAGTCCTGCATCCCAAATCTCTGCAATATATCTACTTTATACTTTCCTTGCATCAGAAAGATCTCACCTGGATTTTTACAAACTTCTAAGCCAAGGAAGTAATGCATAAATCTGATATCTTTTATCTCGAATTCAGAGGTAAGCTCCCTCTTACACTGGTCTATCAACTGTTCGTCACCTGTAAGAAACAAGTCATCTACATATAGAACAAGTATCAAGACATGATTATGAACAACTTTAAAGTACAAGTTAGAATGAACTGTACTTTTGGAAAACCCCAAACTATGGAGAAATCCATTCATCATGGCATACCAGACTCTCGAAGCTTGTTTAAGTCCATACAAGGCTTTCTTCAGTTTATATACATGGGTCTTCTTCCCATGAGTAAAAAATCCTTCAAGTTGTTCAATATAAACTTCTTCCTAAATCTTACCATTGAGAAAGGTTGTCTTTACATCCATCTGATGTAACTTCCATCTGAAAACTGTAGCAAGTGAAATGATGGTTCTGATGGTAGTGTACCTGACAACAAGAGAAAATGTCTTGTCATAGTAAATGAATTCTTTCTGAGTGAAGCCACAAGCTACGAATATAGCTTTATACTTATCCACACTACCATCTGCATCATGCTTGATCTTATAAATCCATCTAGAAGTCACTACTGACTTTCCTGCAGGTCTAGGAACAACTTCCCAAACATCATTCTTCATGATTGACTTATACTCTTCAATCATGGCATCAACCCATACATGTTTACTTGTTGCATCTTCGTATGATGAAGGTTATGAACTGATAAGATGACTTATAAGTCCGGAGTACTTATGTGGTCTTATGCTTTATCTAAAAGTCTCGGGGGGAGCTTTATGCTTCTCAGCTTCTTGTACCATCTCTCGGTACCAAGCAGGTATCCTCTTTGTAGGAGGAACTTCCAACAGTTCTTCTAGTGGAATTTCAGTGTTCTCAGGACAATTTAGAATTTTATCATCAAATTCCTCTTCTTATTTATGGATATGGAAACTCAAGTGGAGTAACTGCATATTCCAGTGAAAGCTCTAGCATTTTACAAAACACTGCTTCCTCATGGAAGATCACATCTCTGCTGACCTCAATGTACCTTTGTCCAGGTATATATACTTGATAAGCCTTCGAGCAATCACTGTACCCAACAAAGATACCTTTCTTTCTGGAGGGCTCTAGCTTAGCCCTCTTTTCTTTTGGCACATGAACATACATAGGAGTACCGAATATCCTCATGTGATCAACTGCAAGTTTCTTCTTGGTGAAGACTTCTTCGGGAGTCTTCTCAACCAATATAGCATGTGGGCTTCTGTTCTAAATGTATATTGTATTTCTGATAGCTTCAACCCATAAAGACAAAGGAAGATCTAGATCGGTGATCATGGCTTTAGCAGCCTCACATATCGTTCTATTCTTCCTTTCTACAACCCCATTCTGTTGGGGGTTGTAAGGCACTGTTATCTCTTTCTTGATTCCTGCTTCTCGACAAAAATCATGAAACTCATTAGATTCATACTCACCTCCGTTATCTGATCTCAAGATACGGATGTGCTTGCTAGTCTGATTTTTAATCAGTGTGTTGAACTCTTTGAACCTGTCAAAGGTTTCACTCTTGGCCTTAAGGAAGTCAATCCAAGACTTCTGAGAGTAGTCATCAATAAACAAGACATAAGATAAACACCCACTCATGGAGGGTGAAGACATGGGCCCACAAATGTCAGAATGAATCAAATCCAAAATGCCTTTAGATCTACTCTTGCTTCTAAAAAAGGATTTCTTAGTGTTCTTACCTAGAGCACATCCTTTACATATTCCTTCATGTTTTGGAGAAAATTATGGCATACCTGTGACCATCTTCTGCAATCCTGGGAAAGTTTTGTAGTGAAGGTGTCCAAACCTTTTATGCCAAAGTTCACAAGGATCAACTGTGTGATGTACTAAAGCATGAGTGGAAACTTTGGAGGCCTTGTAGAGGTCTCCCTCTCAAACCCCAATCTGAACTGCTGAGTCTAGATCTGTGTCTGTTGCCCATAAAAAGACCTTCTTGTCCATAAAGAGGAATCTGTGGCCCTTTTCTTCTAAACCAGCAACATATAAAATATTTTTCTTTAAACGAGGAACATAAAGAATATCATCAACATGAAGAACCATACCCGAGTCAAGTTGAAGTGAAGTTGATCTAACTCCTTCAATCTTGTAAGTGGAGTCATCTCCAAGTTCTACATGAGTGGTGATCTTTCTCTTTCTGTAACTGATGAAGGTACCACAGTTACCTATCATGTTCCTAGAGGCACCATTGTCCACCAACCAAGAAGTGGAGCAAGTTGAGAAAGAACCAGTTAGAGCAGAAATCAAATAGTACTCTCTTCTAGGCTCATCAGTTATATTAGCCTTGGTTTTCTTCTTCTTCTTTGGTTCTTCATCTTCTTCTTGCTCTGCTTCCGTAGCAGATGCTTGAAACCTTCTCTTGGGTTTCTTCTTGTTCTTCCTGCAATCTCTAGCATAATTTCCAAACTTCTGACAAGTATAACATTCAATCTTAGACATGTCAAAAAACTTACCCTGAGGTTCTTTCCTTTATATTGCTAAGAAAAAGGTTTCTTGAACCTTTTGGTCTTTGTTGTAAGTGCAAGGTTATCATGCTTTATTACCTTGTGAGTGTTCCTTTCTTCTTCTTGTATGCAATCATGCCAAAGCCTTTCAAAGGTTGGCTGATTTTCTTGTCCACAGATGGCTGCCATGAAGGTTTCCCAAGAGCTTGGGAGACCATCAACCACTGTTTGCACAAGATCATCATCATCAAAAGTAAGACCAATAGCAAGGAGTTGATCTCTTACATGTTTGATCTTGGTGAAGAAGGAACCGACACTTTCAACTTTGCCCAGCTTCAAAGTTCGTAGCCTCTTCTTCAACACTCTCTTTTGACTTGGAGCCTTCTTTTCATAGAGGTTTACCAACGTATCATAGCATTCTTTAGCAATCTTCAAGGATGTGATGTTAGGCATCAATTCTTCTCTGATAGAATCATAAATGACTCTTCTAGCCTTACCTTGCTTCCTCTTGTAGGAGTTCCTACTAGCATTTGTAGTTGGCTCTTCTGTGACATTAAGAACAATGTCATCCAAGCCATTCTCATCTAGAATGGTTGTCAATCTGGCCTTCCAGAAATTGAAGTTTGTTGAACCATAGAGATTCTCTTTCAATTTGAAACCATTGATGGCCATCTTTGTCACTTAACCAAATGTTAGATCTGCAAATCTTATTCCAAGATCTAGTGAAAAACAACAGAAGTGTCCCTTTACTGTGTTTTTCACATGCTAAGCTCTGATACCATGTTGAATTTTTAGCATTAGAGTAAACTTTAAAATTTTGTAGATCTACTTAAACAATTCAGCAGTATAGTAAAAACACATTCATCACATCAGCACACATGGACACAATATTTTTTTTCACTGGGGAAACCTTCAAAGGACAAAAACACCAAAAGCATTACTAGCTCATCTCGTAAATGAGATGACTCAGAAAATTCTTCAAAAAGTTCCTCAAATCCAGATCTGGATTTTTACCACTGTCACAATAAAAATTATCAGAAAAAATTCAGACTGATAATTACAACCACATTTTCCAGAATTACACAAATTTCCTAAATTAGGGATTTCTCAGAAAACTGATATTTTCTCTCTCCTGCCCAAAAATATCAGGCTACCCAGGTTAGATCTAAAAATACTTGACGAACTATACCTTGTTTTCGTACAGTTGTACGGCTCTACGGATCCGTACAGATCTGTACGGATCTGAGTGTAGGAATTCCCGTAGACTATTTTTCTGCCCGATCTTTCCTTCCGCCTGCTCGATCTGTTCTTCACCCTGCCCAGCTTGTCTTTTTCCTACTGCTCATGTTTCTCTCTTTTCCCAATTGTTTCCCATCCTATCCTTTTGCTCGTGGCCACAGTCGCCTTGTTAGGGCCTGCCTTAGCCTACCCAAGGGTTGGTCGTGGGCCAAACCCTCACAGGTATGCCTAAGAGAGGTTGCCCGAGGTTCCTAGGGTGAGTCTGTGGGCTGAAAAGAGAAAGGACCTAGCCCTAGTATGTTGCACGGATGGAGAATAGCGAAAGCCTGAGAGGAAGAAGTGAGCAGAGCTGCCCAAATAATACTCAGCCCGTGAAAGAGAAAAGACCAGCAGCCCATGAGGAGAGAAAGGAAAGAGAGTGGGTTGCCTGGAAAAATTAAGATGTTGAAGCTGAATATGACTGTCAAAAACTTATCAAAGATTAAAACCCTGGATGAGGGTTTGATGGGAGAAGATGGATGCCCTAGTTGAGGCAAAACAATCTTCAATGGAGCCTTCAACAAAATAGCATCTTCACCTGTGAGATCAAAACTTGTGTGTATAATGAGAAGACTTGATCTTATTTTATAGCCTTCATTCACCTCTAAGTGGACAAGATTAGGAAAGATAAAAATAATAATATTTTTAATCTTTTCCTAATTTCACTTTCACTTTTATCGAAAAGAGTCCTTTTATTTTTCCTTTGACTTTTATAAGAAGTCCTTATTTATTTTGACTTTCACTTGTGGTCATTTTAATGTGATCAAAAAGTATTTATTCATTTTGACTTTTGAGTTTGGCCTTTTTCCAAGTGCCCCTATGGTCATTACCTGTGGTCCTTTTTTATTTCAAAAGTACATCATAAACCAGGAGAGGTAGTAATGTTTTTATCTCACACCTTGTGTGACGCCTAGATATGGTACTAGGGTAAGTTGACCAAGGGTATTTAATCCTTGGAGAAGCACACCAAGCCCATAGATCAAGGGTTAGAGTGCCACACATGCCTAAACCCAGTCTAGGGCTTACAGTGTCTTCATTCTCCTAGAGAATGGCTACTCAGAACTAAGCTGAGTCTACCAGTCCAAGACTGGTCTATATCGTGGTCTCGGACCAGATGTCTGCTCAACACAAGGTTGAGTCTACTCAAGGCAGAGCTGGGTCTATATCATGGTCCCAAACCAGATATATACCATTCAACAAAATGGTCACTCAACACCGAGTTGAGTCTTCATCATGGTCTCGGACCAAGTGGTCCCATTCTCCTAAGAGAAGGGCTCTCAATGCTGCTCAGAAAAATAAACACGAACAACCCAGAACAAAACATGGTTCTGCGAGCAGGAGGAACGCACAGCGCACATGAATAGAATGAAATAAAGAACGATCAAAATAGACCACAACGTTTCGGTGAGAGCCATATGATGGACTGGGCATGCACAACGAGGAAAAAACTGAAAACGTGAAGGATGGATGATCAAAACGTTCCCCGCTCCCCCAAAACGTGAGAGAAGATTAAAACATGAGTGCATGAGGGGAATCGGCACAAGTATTTGGGTGTTTCCCCAAAGGTTCAAGGTTAAACATTCCTCCCTCCCTGTTCCTTAGGAAACCATGCCCCCATCTCATTATTTGTTGCATTGACATAGCTGGTTGTGGGTTTTTAATTAAATTGCATATTTATATGATGTCCAAAATTATACACTGTGCTTGACTTAGCACCATAAAGTGTAGGAATCAACCTTGATCACCTATACACAAAACATCAATCAATGGCAGGGCCTTAACCTCGAGCAACTTGCCATGATTCCATACAATATTTGCATCATATATATTTAATGCAAACAGGGTCAAAACAGGGGTGTTACATTCCCCTCCCCCTTCAACAGCATTGTCCTCAATGCTTTACAAAATTGAACAAAACTGCTATGCTGGCACTACCCTCAGTGCTCTATAGAATTGACCAAAAATGGATGTGCCAATCGCATGGCATCCTGCAGCTCCCATGTAGCCTCTTCAGGACCGTAGTGCTCCCATTGCACCTTTACCTGCCCTATGGCTCAGTTCCGAAGCATTGTGACCTTCCTATCAAGGATGCACATTGGCTCGATTTGAAATTCTCCCTCGGGTTTCACCTGAATCACATCCCAATTTATCACATGGTTAGGATCATGTACATATCTCTTAAGAAAAGAAACATGAAAAACATTATGAGCCCTAGTGGTAGCAGGCAATGCAAGTCTATATGTAACTGGCCCTATTATTTCAAGCACTTCAAATGACCCACAGTATCTAGGTGACAGCTTGGCACAACTTCCAAGCTTCAATGAACTCTTCTTTTCCCTCACTCTGAGGTAAACATGATCCCCAACACTGAACTCTCTGTTCACCCTATTCCTATCTGCATAGCTTTTCTATCTGTCCTAGGATGCTTTCAGATTCTGCCTGGTCTTTACAACCTCCTACTATATCTCCTTGAGCAATTCTGGACCAAGCATAGCCATGTTCACTGGATTATCCCAATTCATTGGTGTCCTACACCTCCTTCCATACAAATCTTCATATGGACTCATCCCCAAGGATGCTTGTTGTACATTGTTATAAGCAAACTCTATCAAGTGTAAATAATCTTCCCACTTGGTTGGTTTGACCATCACATACATGCGAAGCATGTCTTCAAGCACTTGGTTAAATCTCTTTGTCTGCCCATCAGTCTGAGGATGGTAGGCAATGCTGAAATTCAATTTTGTACCCAAATATGCAAACAATCCCTTCCAAAAATTGGAAGTGTACTTGACATCTCTGTCATAGACTATTGCCTTAGGTAATCCATGCAATTTGAAAATATCCTTCATGAAAATATTTGCAATGTCATCAGTCTTATGCGTAGACTTAACTGGTATAAAATGTGTTGCCTTTGTCAACTTGTCCACCGCAACCATGATGGAATCATGTTGTCTCCAAGTCATTGGAAATCATGTAATAAATTCCATGGAAATAACTTCCCATTTCCATTCTGGAACTGGCAAAGGCTGCAACAAACCCTGTTGGGTGTTGATGCTCAACCTTCACCTGGTGACATTTCATGCACCTTGAAATATATTCAGCCATGTCATTTTTCATTCTTGGCCAAAAATACTTCTTTTTAGCTATAGCAATTGTCTTTTGATATCCTGGGTGTCTAGAATATGGAGCTTGATGGATCTCATCCATGACAACCCTCCTCAAATCTGCTACATTTTGAATATAAATTATGTTCTTATAAGTAAGGATTCCATCTTATTCTAATTTATATCCCCCGTACTTCTTTTGAAGGCTTTGCTGCTGCAACTTGTCTTTTACCTGCACATACAATTCATCTTCAGCAGCATGATTAACAATTTGTTGTCTCAAATCTGACTGGAAAATACTAAGAGATGCCACATGCATTTCCTACACCTTCCTACTGAGTGTATCAGCTACCTTATTCTCTTTTCCTTTTATGTGTTTGATTTCAAAATCAAACTCACATAAAAACTCCAGCCATATATCTTTCCTAGCATTTAGAGTAGGATGCTTAAACAAATACTTCAGACCACAATGGTCTGTTCTTAGCTCAAATCTTCTGCCCATCAAGTTATGCCTCCACATCTTGAGAGCATGTACTATGGCTGCAAGTTCTAGGTCATGAGTGGCATAGTTCTTCTCATGGTCCTTCAACTTTCTTGACTCATAACATATTACGCGGTTGTCTTGCATAAGAACTCCTCCAAGTCCTTGACTGCATGCATCAGTACACACCACAAAATATTTCTCTAGGTCTGCAACTTTCAAGACTGGTGCACTTGTGAGAATATTCTTCAACTACTGGAGCTTTCTTCACACCTCGATGTCCATTCAAACTTTATCCCCTTCCTTTGCAAAGAAGTGATGGCATGTGCAACCTTAGAGAATCCTTCAATGAATATCTTGTAGTATCCTGCAAGTCCCATAAAAGATCTTACATTTGTCACAGTTCTTGGAGTAGGCTAATTCATAATGGCTTCAATCTTGTTCGGGTCCACAGATATACCCTCTTCTGAGATAATGTGACCCAAATACTGAATCCTATCCTTATAGAAGTCACACTTGCTCAACTTTGCATACAACTGATGCTCCCTGAGCAATTTTAATGTCAATCTCAGATTCTCTTCATGCTCTTCCTCATTCTTAGAATAAATAAGAATGTCATCAAGGAAAAAAAGAACAAACTTGTCCAAATACCTGCTGAAGACATTATTCATAAGGCACATAAATGTAGCCGGTGCATTTGTGAGACCAAATGGTACCACTACAAACTCATAATGTCCATACCTTGTCCTGAAGGTTGTCTTATGAATGTCTTCATCCTTGATTCTCACCTGATGGTAACCCGACCTTAAGTCAATATTGGAAAATACCTTTGCTCCTCTCATTTGATCAAAGAGGTCATCAATCCTGGGAAAAGGGTATTTATTCTTCACCATGCCTTTGTTCAGTTGTCTATAATCAATACACAATCTGAGTCTACCATATTTCTTCTTCACAAACATAACTGGTGCTCCTTAAGGAGACACACTCGACCTGATATACTTCTTCTCCAACAACTCTTGCAATTTCATCTTCAACTCTAGCATTTCTGGTGTACTCATTCTGTAGGGTGTCTTGGACATTGGTGCTACTCCTAGCACAAGTTCAATTGTTAAATCAATGTCCCTATTTGGAGGAAGCCCTGAAATCTCATCAGGAAAAGAATCCATGAATTCTTGCAAAAAAGGATAGTCCTCCAACCAAAACAGAGCTGCATACACTCCGCAACCCTTCCTACAACACTTCTTCAGTTGCATTGCTGAAATTTGCCTCGCAAAAATCACCTTTGGAATGCCTCTTACAACTATTGGGTTCCCTTGTTCATCCATGCATTCAAAAATCTTATTATAGTAGTCGAGCTTTACCCTGTGAGCTTCTAACCAATCCATTCCAATGAGAACATCATAGGAACCGAGTGGTAGAACATTCATATCTACACAAGTGACCAATCCATTCATCACCAATGGACATTTTTCTACCACTTCACTAACCTTTATCTTAGTTCCAGTGGCTAGCTGAACTAACCATGATTTGCTATGATTTACTTTCTTCAAAGCACAATTCTCCACTACTCTAGGAGCAATGTAACTATGAGTAGAACCAAGGTCAATCAAAATAGAAACAGATTGCTCAACAATCTTACCTGTAACTTCAACCACAGTTGACTGGTGATATTCCTAGCAATCCTCTAGTGCTGCATGGATTCTAGGGACGACCCTTGCTACTTGACCCACTATTTATGCTTCTTGAATGTCGTAAGTTGGCCTTGCATTATCATTCTCAAGTGGACAATACCTGTGCATGTGGGGTCCTCCACATTTCCAACATTGGAGTGGTGCTTTGTTCTGTTGTGGATCTCTTGGCTCTTCTCCCACCACTCTAGCTGGCTACTTCTCAACATGGGATGGTTGCTTCTGCTGATTCCTGAAGTTAGAAGGTTTGAAACCTTTCTTCCTTTAGTCAGACTTCTCATTCTTCTTTTCCTTCCATGTCTTATGATAATCAAGTTTGCCTTTGCTTTGCTCATAGCAATACTTAGCTTTCCTTATCACTTCTTCCAGATTTATAGGTTCATAAAACTCAATTATGTCTTTGTAAGACTGAGGCAATCCACTCAGGAAATGTTGGATTTTCACCTTCTCATCTTTGATGTACTTGACATACCTCAACAGTTCCAAGAACTTATTTGCATACTCTTCCATGGTCTGTTGTCCCAATATCAGCTCATGTAACTCTTTGAACTTATCATCGTAGTACCTGTCAGAGAGGTACTTCTGCTTGAAATACTTCTGGAGTTGTTTCCACACAATCTTCCTTTCATTAATCTTCTTCACTTTCCTAAAGTTCTCCCACCATATGGATGCTCTTCCAATCAAATTGAAGATGGCTACTCTAGCCTTCATATTTCCTGAATAGTCTTGGACTTGGAAATATTTCCTCATCCCAAGAAGTCAATATTCATCTTCTTGACCATCCTTTATCTCAACATCGAAGGTAGGAGGACTTTCCTTCTTAAATTCATCACGTGAACAGTTCTGGTAGCATCTCCTTCTCTTATTCTCATGAGAAGAAGAACTTGAACCACCACTGGATCCTTCAGATTCAGATGACCCACTAGGAGATCTCTTTCCTCCTCTAGCAGTGCTCTTACTTCCTTCTGGTCTCATTGTTCAGTCCCCAGAGTTCATCCGCCTCTGAATGTCTTTCAAACCTTGCAGCATGGTTGCATTCAACTATTTCTGCTCCTCCAAATCCTTAACCAATCTTTCATTATCTGCCCTGTGACTTTGAATCTCCACCCTTAGGCTTCTCATGGTGGAGGCAAAATATGGAGGAGTATCTTGAAACCTCCTCCCATTAGACTTTGTCTCAGCATTTCCAATTCATACATTTCCCCCTATAGCATTGTTATACACCAGAATGGCACCTCTCCGTCCGAGTGCCGACTTTCCTTATGTCGGCACACAAAAGGACACTTATGGATTGAGGTTTGCCTAGAATACTATAGCTTGGCTTATTATGGAATACATTTCTGCCTTTATCTCTGCCTGTGACCACTTTCCCATTGTTTCATGAAAGTCATTGAAAGTCACTGAAAAAACACCTATATTGGAGGACCCATATCTTGAGTTCTGTAACTCTTTTTGACCTCATTTCTGCACCGTTGGAAAGGTATTTCAGTTAGCTAAAACTTTCGTGAAGACATCAAAGTCTGAAAATGCCCAGAAATACCCTAAAAATTCGTTGTTTGTACATTCGCGATTTTCCTTAAGGAAAACCCACGAATGTGCCTCTTAGCATTTAAAACATTAAAACATGAGTTAATTGGAGATTAGTTGATTCATTTAACTTAATTTCCTTAACTGATGTAACTTCTCCAACGTTCAAAACTA
>LPNX010310293.1:98828-133987 GCA_001517045.1 Pseudotsuga menziesii | reverse complement strand
GCTGTTATATACTTGCTGAACATTGTGCATCTCTCTTTCAACCCCAGTACGTTGATGGCCTCTTAAACCCTAGCCATAGGACACTTTCCTTTACAACAAGCATCTTCCTTGTATTCATTAGGGTTCTGTGCATCATCATGCATGTTGGTTCTCATGGCTCAGCCAAACCAACTTTACCAAACTGTACTATCTGGAATGCTGCCCTTTGAGGGTGACTATAATTCTACAAAATGTGTTAATAAACAAAACTTTTAGCCACGTAATAAAATCAGAAGTAAAAACCATTTACCAATAGCTCTGTTCACTGTTCAACTTGGCCCATCAAGGCCCAATGTTGGAACCCGCAACTCTAATACCACACTGTCACATCCCCTCTCGTCCACCAGAGAGGGAACACGATCATTACCGCTATCTAACCGATGCAGGAGCATCCAGCTTGAAGTTCAATCTATTCAAATCTAAGTAAATTCTCTTACCTCCTAATAGCATAGAAATTGATTCTGTTAGTGCTCAATTCGACGATCTACGAAGAAAAATATCATAGGATATCGAACGGTGGAGAAAAATCACGACAAAAATCAACGGTCACAATATGTTCTACATCTGGGAACAGATCAACGGCTAAGAAACAACCCGCAAGAATCAACGATGCGGAAATCTTGACTTTGCGGAATCAAGCAAATATGGAAATTGCGGTCTCGCATCCAGCATGCAGAATATACCGTTGCGGAAATAGAGATTATGGAGCTGCATCCCACATCCCACATGCGGAAAGGAGAGTTGCGGAAGGAAATCTGTGGGGAATGGAATTTATGGAAGGGTGTTTCCGCATCCCGCATCCCACAAGTTGCGGAAAGAATATTTAACTTGTTAACAGAAGTCTTGGACAGATTTGATCATTCAGACCATCACCAATCTGGCCATCTAAGCACCATAATGTAATTTAAAAATGCATTGAAAGAAACATACACATATGCATACAATTGCAATTATACATCTGAAGCAATTCATCAATTCAACACATTAGGTATGTTCATCATATTTCATTAAGCAATTACAATTGCAAAGATTAACATAGAGATACTTATCTTTGAAAGAAGTTTGTTCCACAACCAGCTATGTCACTGCCATTTTCCACCCAACCATAGGCCAGTGCGCTCATCAATCTCTCAACAGCACTGCCACCCCCGAGTTGGGCATGATTCCCACAAGGAATAAGGAACACTAGCAAGCTCACACATAGCCAAGAATACAACCAAACTCAGCTAAGCCAACAAAGTTGGGTTTATCGAGCTACAAACAAACAAGCCAATATACTATTGGGTTTATCAAGATAATCATCCAAGCCAACATTCACATTAAGGATCAACCAAGCCAACTAAGAGAGGGGTTTATCAGGCTGCAAAGGAGCTGGAAAACTTGAACTGCTAAGCTAGTGAGATCAACCACCAAGCTATGGACACCTACACTAGATCGGGCTTCGCTCCTAAAATATCTACACACCCAACACAAGGAATCATCCCCTTCTCTGCTACACAGTCCCTCAGGATATGACTTCCATTCCAGTGTTATTCAGGGTGTGCAAAGAAGGAAACCAGCCCCTCTAGATCTATTTGTGAGGTTCCTTCCTACACTAGGTTTATCAATCTAGTTCAGATCCAATTCCACTCCAAACCAGTTCATACCAAGGAAAAAATATGCACACATGGTAGATCACCATGTCAACATAGCAAAACAGGCTTCCACTCACTCTGTGGCAGAGGAGACCATTACAAAACAAAACTGAGGATGGAAACTACAGACGAACAACCCAGAACAAAACATGGTTCTTCCAGCAAGACAAACGCACAGCGTGCATGAATAGAATGGAATAAAGAATTATTAGAATGGACCACAACGTTTTGGTCAGAGCCAGATGATGGTTTGGGCATGCACAACGAGGAAAAAACTAAAAACGTGAAGGATGGATGATCAAAACGTCCCCCGCTCCCCCAAAACGTGAGGGAAGATGAAAATGTGAGTGCATGAGGGGAATGGGCATACGTTTATGGGTGTTTCCTTTTGACACGTGGATTTTCCCCAAATGTTCAAGGTTAAACATCCCCCCCCTGTTCCTTAGGAAATCATGCCCCTATCTCATTATTTGTTGCATTGACATAGCTAGTTGTGGGTTTTTAATTAAATTGCATATTTTTATGATGTCCAAAATTATACACTGTGCTTGACTTAGCACCATAAACCGCAGGCATCAACCTTAATCACCTATACACAAAACATCAATCAATGGCAGGGCCTTGGCCTTGAGCTCCTTGCCATGATTCCATACAATATTTACATCATATATATCTAATGCAAACGGGGTCAAAACCGGGGTGTTACAGTTGTTGATTTTGTGGGTTCCGTTAACCCAACAGGTAAGTGGATAGGTGCACGATATATCATTACTGCAACAAATTACTTAACCAGAAGGGGTGAAGTTGCACATATAAAGGACTGTACTATTGGAATTGTTGTTAGATTTTTGTTTGAAAATGTGGTTACAAGGTTTGGGCACCCAAAAAATTTGATAAGTGATCAAGGTACACATTTTGTTAATAGATCGATTGAGGAATTAACGACATAATTTCAAATTCAGTATAAAAAGGCAACTCCTTATCATCCGCAAGCAAATGGAGTTGTCAAAGCCTTCAATGAAATTCTAGATCATGCATTTACAAAGATTTGCAATGTAAACCATGATGATTGGGATCAAGGGATATCTCCAATATTATGGACCCATCATACGACTTGCAAGAAGCTTACAGGGCACACTCCCTTTCAACCGGTTTATGGACAAGAAGTTGTTATGCTAATTTAGTATATTGTACCTAATTTAAGGATCATTGCAGTTACTAAAATGACAGACGTATGTGCAATTAAAGAAAGATTAGATCAGTTATTGTAGTTGGAAGAAGATCGCTTCATTGCAGGATATCACCAGCAGATTGAGAACGAATGACAAAAGGCTTGGCATGACTGACATATTAATGAATAATGGGTTGTTATGCAAAATGGGGATTAAATTATTATTATGTTGTAAAAGTGGTCCATGGGCATAATATAAATGAAGGGATTTCGGGAGGTCATTATCATCGAGAGATTTAACGGGTTTTCTATCTTGCTTTCATTGTAAGGGTTTCAAATGCATAAGAGAAGACAATCATAGTGGTGTTTGCAACTCCCTTTCCTATCAAGGGAAAGGGAGGTGGCTTATGTATTCATGTTTTTAGTTAATGAATAAAATCATATATGATATGTTTATGAGCCCATCAGGTGTTGTTTTGCTGGTATTTTTGTGTTTTCATGTTTTCAGAATTGTTGTTATTTTTGTATGCAGTTTATGGTTAGTTATGTTTTTTATTAAATAATGTTGCCACGTGAGGAAAGTACTCAACATGTTTTACATCAACATATCCATTCACATTGTATCAACTTGTAGTGGTACCTTGGTAGCCATCATCATTATCAAATATTTTCCTCAAATATGGTAGTTATTCTCGTCACTGATCACTAACTGAATGGTTTCTCCAATGCTCAATCATATCTCATTATATCACCATGAATATTTGTACAAAATGATGACCATTTTATAGATCTAATTGAATACCATGAACATGCACAATGTTGTTCCAACCTTATTGTAAACCTTTATCTTGGACTCGATTCAATCATATTTCGACAATTAGAGTGGATTACTTTAAGGCACTTGCATGGGATTAGATTTTTAAAAACATCTACTTTCCTTCCTTATCCTCCTTTATTTATCCCCCCATAGAGAGTTCAACAAGTGTAAGGTTGTGTTGCACAAGTTTAGTCGAAGATTTTAAGTCCTTTGCTGCAATTAAACATGTTGTGCTTCATTTGTGGTTGCATTGCACATATTTCTCAACCATTGAATATTGCATAAAGAAGAATGTTGCTCCACTCATTTCCATATCACCAAGAGGGTCTTAAACAAGATAACCCGCAACCCCGCCCCACCCCAACCAAATGAAGAGAGGACTTATAAGTCACCGTAGTTGCTCCCTCAAGGTGAAGTCTTTATATTTTGTTTGCATTCATCTTTCCATATAATATTAATACAAAGTATTGGGTTTATTTCCTCTCATTAAAAGTTCCTAATGAAGATCCTATAGCAGGATCATAATTGTAGAGAGTATAAATATCCAAATGGAGTTCTCCGCCCTTCATGAATAAATTCTCACTATGTATAGAAAAACACTTAGCTTGTTTAAATGGTTGCATCTCTTCTTAAATAAGCTTATTTAACCATTCGATCCAATAAACTTTCTTGGATAATTGTAGTGTCGGTTCCTTGTTGTCACTATGTATGGTATTCAAGGCAACCATTACCTAGGATTATGGCTTTCCTTGTTCCATAGGATAACTCACCTCCAGTATTTCCTCGTGGTTTGTGTATGTATTGTCCTTCAACTTTTGTTTATCATAAGCTTGGGAAGTTAGTTTAGATTGTTTTGTTTACACACACAACTCATATTTATTATTTTTTGTCTACCTTTAGCAACTCCAACCTATTGGTCAAGGCCTTTTGGTAGACACATACAGACTAAAATCCAACATCAATCTCCTCCCAATTGCTTGAAGGAACACAAAGATGATAAAACTAGCGCATAAGTCTATCCTAGAGGTGAAAGATGAAACATTTTTTCCAAGGACCAATGTTTGGTATGTAGTAGCAAAATTTGGATCACTATCATACAATTGCGGAAACTCCAAAGTCTCATGTCCATAGAAATGACCAATGAGCAACTTAATTGATTCTACCTCTATTTGTTAGTGCTTGACCTCAACCATCTCTTCTATTTAAAATAGGTACTAAGAACATTGTCTTTTAGAGTTCTCTTTTTTTAGCTTTGGTTCTTCAATCTTCTCTTTCCTTGGTTAATAGTGATATTTAGGTTTCTCATGAAATTCAAGCTTCTCTGAAAGGGATTATTATTATTCTCAAGAGTGGTGATGAGTAAGGCCATACTCTTGTAAATATTGGCTACATAAGATTCCAACCATATGAATCTTCCCAATAAACCTTCATTGATGGGTCCTTCCCAATGCTCATCTTCCCTTTCAATGGATTGTGACTGTTTCTTGACCTTTCTTAGGATGTTGTTTGGATCCACGAGGTCACTCTACCATAAATTTAGATTTTTTAGTTAGGTAAGAATATACTGCAATCAAACTACTAAATTCCCAAATAAACCGAATGTGATACCAATATGATATGTAAACCCTCTTGTATATTCCACGTGGATCACCAAAATATACTTAAACTTAAAGCTACCACAACAAGACTATGCTCAGTTGAACTGCTACCTTGTTGTATTTTTAATGCTTTAACATAAATAAATAAATAAAATTATTTAGCCACTATGACATATGAAATAGAATATAGTATCAAATCCATACAATGTAACACAAAGACACCAATGTGGGGAAATGACAAAAAAAAATGAAGGAATGTGCCTTTCATTTTTTATGTATTGAAAATTACAACATATAATACAAAGTAATAAAAGCTTATTGTGGTTCTATGAGACATTATGGTTTTCCTAAGTCATCTATAGATGGATTCATTCTCTTCTTTGATAGCATATCCTCCACGCTCCTATTCATGCTGTGGAACAACTAAAAACCAAAGAAAAAGTAAACTATGCGGGAAAATGATAAGAAAATGTAGGACTATGCCTTCAATCTTATATATATTGAATATTGCAACACACAATACAAAGTAATATAAGCTTATTGTGGACCTATGAGACACTATGTTTTGTTTAAGTCATCTATAGATGGATTCATTCTCTCTTATTTGTTAGCATCTCCTCAACACTCCTACTTGTGCTATGGAACAATTAAAAACCAAATGAAAGGTAAATTTGTTTCCCTCCATTATCTATGTTTTTGATGATTTGGATTAGGCTTAGATTTAGGGTTTTAGAGCCCTATTAACTGTTCTTGATGCTTGTAAAAGTCTCTAGTGTATTACCACATGGTAGGAACTCCTCACGGGTGAATCATGGTGAGCTGACATGGCTTCCACTTGGAATTGTGAGGAGTAATTGAATTATTACCTTGTCGAGGTCATAACTTTCACATATGAACTTTTTTTAGCAAGAGAGAACAATTGTTGGGAGTCTATCCATGCATAGGATGTGGTAATCACTTCTAAGATTTAGGTAATTAATGTTAAACACCCAAATTTTGACTTGTTTAACCCTCGAATGAAGGATTTGTCATTGTAGTTTGTTAATGTGAGTTTTAGGATCTAGCACAAAACAACCCTTCTAGGGCTCAAGCACAATATTCCCAATTATATAGCATCAATGAGATCACATGGAAACTATGTATATCAATTTTGTTTATCCCTCTCCATTTTGGGGGTATTTTGGTCTTCAACATCAATAGTTTTGAATGAGATGAAGAAATAATTCCTCAACATTCCCCTTGGAGTACCATTTAGCCTTGGTTGGTAGTTGACCCTTCAATCTCACCTACAAAATTTCTTGTTAACTCCTTCCGATGATTATGACCTTATTTTGTAAGACTATGCCATATAGTATTATAATTTATGCCTATGCATATTGGGCCAAATATTCTATGGAAGGTAAAACTCCGTCATATTCATCCTCATCAATTGTAGATGGCTCATGTAGTTTTAGGTTCTCTACATTTATTACCAATTAAATGCACATATAAGGTGGAAGATCGAGTCTGCAAGGATTATGGCATAACTTCTCCAATATTTTGAAAGGTCCATATCTCAAGGCTTTGAATTTCTTCCATGGTCATTGTAACCTTTCCTTATTAAGATGCAACATAACTTTGTCTCCTACTTGGAAGGTCTTTTCAACCCTATGTTGATCATGTCTAGCCTTGAATTTCTCCTAGGGTTTCTTTTGTAGTCCTATGAAATTGTAAGTGTGTTTGTCTTATCCTATCCACTAGCCTTTTGACCTTCATTGCATAACTTGGGGTTGTTTCCCTTGCTTTAGGTTATCCATATAAAATATCAAATGGTGATGGTGGAAAATATAAAAAAAATGGCAAAATGGGACTTACTAAGCGAAGTGGTGACTATATTGTTCTTCGATTAAGAAGGGAACTAACCAAATTCTCATTCAAATTCTTTGTACAACAACTTATTAGAGCCAAGTTTGATATAACACAAGTATGGGTTCTGAAATTTATTTGGTTCATTATCTCTATTTTATGTTTCTGATGTAGATATTTTCCCATTTCAATATTCTATAAATTCAATCAGACTAGATTTCAATTAACTAAGGATTTTACATATGCAGATAGTATTTCATGAAATTACTTAATTTCAAATTTAATCATCAAGCAAAATTTCACAAGTAGAATACCTAGTTTGTGTAGGGTTGAAGGTATTTTATGTAGCTCTTGCAATACCTTTTTGACCAAACCTCAATTACCAAAATGATAAACTGCCCTGTCAACCATCTCTTATCATGTTGGCCCTAGGAAACCAACGGGTTTCCTATCCCCCGAACCCACAAACCGATAATCCTGAGAGTAGCTTTCATTAGTAGTATTTTCCATAGATTTCCATTTCCATAGATCAATAGTGCAGTCTCACCAAACCAAATTCTTTTAGTTAACCCTTCCTTAATCTTTGAGTTTCCCACCTCCTCAAAGCTTCGATTTGTCCCCCTACTTGAAATCCCTCCTTTTCAAAATCATAATATCTAACATAATCTCCTCCCGAGAAAAACCAACCCCCCAGTAATCCCCAAACTCTTGCCTATATACCATTTTCCACCTTCATTAGCCTCCCGACTTACTCCACCGCCTTAGCCCTTTATCTTTTTGGGATTCTAAACAATTAATATAATCACACTGACCAAGGATAAAATATTTGTAATATTAATTCTAGGATTTCTCGTTCTCTCGGGGAGTCAAATGGTTTATTGCTCATTAAAGTTTTCCCATTTCGATTTGACATTATTTTGGGTATTTTAATGCAAGGTAATCATGACCTGTCTTATTCACTTACAAAACAAGTTAACTACTATAAAATTACCCACCGCTTCTTCTATAAATATTTTTAGGATAAAATAGAAAGATTTACTTAAATAATGACGAGGATGCTTATGTATTTAGTAATCAATAAACCCAGATTCGACAAATGATGTTCTGATTTGCAAATAAGGTTTAAATAATCAATAAATATAATATGATAGCCTTAAGTCAACCAGGTTCTATAATTTAATCAAACCACCACTTCGAATTTGAAAGAGTCGACATGATAACTATTTAATTCGAATCATTTATTTAACATGGTAGTACTTTATATATATATGAGTCCTATCTTAACTTACTCGGTACATTCAATAAATTAAAAATACCTTTATAATTTAATAATACCTTCAATAAATTAACAATACCTTTCAATCAATCACCTTTATATTATTTAACTTAATAATTGAACAATTCAGCATTTTCACTTATGATTTTCGTAATGGGCAGATTATTATTAGTAATTTTAGTTTAATAATAAATATTATTATTATTATTATTATTAATTATTATCATAATTAATAATAATAATAATATTGATATTAATTAATTATTATCATAATTAATAATAATAATAATTGATGGTAAATAACAATATCAACATTTATTTGTTTAAGTGCTAAGTACCCTTGCATTAATCTAGCACACTTTTATCAATAAAGAAGGTATGTTTAATGGTTAAATAGTACAACTTTCCAAGGTTAATGTTTATAAACGACACTTCATATTGACGACACTTCATATTGACGACACTTATCTTAATTTATTATTACAATGTTTACATATAATTAATGAATAGTTTAATTGACTTGTTTTACACATATCCAATAACTTAACATTCATTGTATGAATTTGATCAATGCATAATTAACATATTTACCTACTACAACTTATACAATTATTCAACATGTTAAATATTTGTATATCGATACTAGCGTACTGTTGGAGACATTTACCACCATACACACTCATTTTGGTCAATTTGGCCTAGTTAAACCAGTATCCTAAGTTTTATTGACTTAATTGACATCAAAGGAGCATTGTATGACATTAGCATGAGCACACCCACGCCTACCTTCAGTCAAAGAGGCTAACTAAGCCTTCTCCTTCATTCGAGGAGGCTAGCTGGAGCACTCCGAGGGTGATATGAGTGTCATAAATGCACTTTATTGCTAACTGATGGTTACAATCAATTAAACAGAGAAGTGAAGGCACCTCCCTTCATTAAATTGATTATTTAATGATTATTTAATGAACTGGAGTCAACAGGGCCACCTCCAACCACTTATGATGGTCAGTTACACTTCAGTTAACCTCATCGGGGTTCATCAAGGTCATTGATGCGCTACCACTTGTTGGTTGGCTTGCGGTGACATGTGCCTGAGCTACTTTCAGTTAGACTCAGTCATTTATTGCACTTCGACTTCAGTTAGGACTTAGTTGAGTCAATTAGGGTTTTGATCAATGGTTAAATTGAGTGTTTACTGTGGCTTGCATTTAGTTAAGCTAGACTCACTCATTTAATTCGAATGATCTCCTTGGGAATTTGAATTGTCTTGGAATTCATGCATTTGGCATGATCATTGTATTGTATCATCATTCTTTCATTTGATTATATAGAGCTGCTACTTCCATTGCATCACCATTTTGCCAATTTTATGCATATTTGTCTGAATACTTTGTGAGACTGTGTTTTCAGTTCCTATACCACTGTGACAAATTAATATAGTATCAGAGCTCACGGCGGGACAAAGCTTAGATCTCTCAAAAACAAGGTTTTTGACAAATCTTGCATGAAAATTTGAGCAAAGCTCAAAAATTCCAGCACTGCACCAGAAGCCAAGGCTTACCACTTAATACCCCAAGTAAGGAAATTGTTGGCCAATCTTGCTTGATCAAATATGTTGGGTGTGATGAAAGCCTAAAATGTGCAGGTTGTATGACCTTACGGTGCCCCTTTTGTTGTGATTTGCAGGTTTTTAACAGGTGAAGCGGCATTCACTCCAGCAATCTTAGATGGCTTCTTCTGTAGAACTCTTAAATCCGTTCAATTTCCACTCATGGAAAGGAGACATGGAGATCTAGCTACGTGCCAGAGGACTCTATAGGGTCACTATGGACACTGAAGAAGAGATTGCTTCTATGACAGACAAAGCTAGATTCTTGAACAAGAAAGATGAAGCATTCATATTCATGTGCCTCTTTGTTTCCTGGGATCTTCTTTTCCATCTCTCGGGATTGAAGACTCCAAAGGAAATCTGGGACAAATTGGAAACCTTGTATGGAAAGCAGGATGATTTGAGAGTATACCAGCTTGAGAATGAGTTGATGCTTCTCCAGCCTTCCAATTTCAAGACCTTGAATGACTTTTTCACAAAGTTTAAGCACATTGTCTTACTGTTGAAGCAATGTAAAGTGGAGAAGGAGGATGATCAGCTCATCCTGCAATATTCTCCAAACTTGGAGTTGATTATTTGGTTTTTGTCTCTACATTCCGCGCGGGGAAGCTCACAACCTCTGGATGGAAGATGCCTTCACTCAATGCCTTCATTAAGTCCCTAACAAGTGAACATGATAAGCTTGTCCAGATGGGGATCATTAGATCCTCACGTGATCAATCCCTCCATGTCTCAGGGCCCAAAGATCTGAAGGGTAAAGGAAAGCAGCAGATGAACCCAAAAACCAAATTCGAAGCTCCTAAGCCTAAATTTGAAAACCAGCAGCATGAAGAGTCTTCCATCTTAAAGAAGAACAAAGGAAAAGGGCATCATGGAAAGGAAAAAGCCAAGTGTTCATGCTGCGGGAAGGGCTTCCACCCTGAACATGCCTGCATGAAAAAGAAACTTAATGAAGCTACCTCTCTCCTTGAGAGAAATCACATCAATCTTCTAGAAATATTTCGGAGGAGAGATCAGCAAGATCGGGAACCACAACATGAAAGAGGTCATGCCCTCATGGCAAGCACTTCGAAGTCCAAAGCACTCTTGATAGATTCTGGAGATTTGAACCACATGATGGATGAAAGAGACTCCTTCTCATATTTGGATATTGGAAAATCAATTCCCATCCACATGGGAGATGACTCCACCATCATTTCATAAGGACAAGGTACTATAGATCTTGAGAATGGCTATTTTTCAAATGTTTTGTATGTACCATCTCTGGAATCAAACCTCCTTAGTGTTTATCAAATGCCACATACAGGAGTGCCCAAGAGAGTATCCTTTAGCCCCAATGATGTATAGATCATGGAAATTGCATACGGGAAACTTGTTGCAAAAGGACTTGCAAACCATCATGCAAAAGCCTATGAGTTTTCCCATTTTGTGGTGGATGCAAAGCCCACCACATTGATGACTCATGGAAATGAAGTTAGTATACTGTGGCATGAGAGGTTTGACCATCTCAAATTCAAATACTTGCATCAATTACAGAATAATTCTATGGTTGAAGGCCTCCTGATCATCAAGGAAACCACTGGAATTTGCAAGGGATGTGTTGTTGGAAAGCACCCTGAGCATAAGTTCGATCGGGGGAAGGAAAGCCGAGCATCATGCATCTTGGGACTAATACATTCTGATATCATTGGACCCATGCCTATCGCATCCATGAATGGATCAAGGTATATTCTGAATTTCATTGATTATTTTTCCAGGTACACATGGGTCTTCTTTATCAAAAAGAAGTCTGAAGTCCGTGAAAAATTCACTGAACTGAAGGCCTTGATCGAGAATGCATCTGGCCAAAAGATTAATATCTTGATATCTGATAATGGTGGGGAGTATTTTAGTAATGAGTTGCTACACATATGTTCCCAAAGTGGTATTCAGGTCTAGCATTCAATTCCCTACACTCCCCAACAGAACGGTGTAGCAGAAAGGAAGAATCGGTCTCTCAAGGAGATGACCACCTGTATGCTGGAATCAAAGAAGTTGGCTGCAAATTTGTGGGATAAATCCATGCATGATACAGAATACATTCAGAATAGAGTGCCACACTCATCCATGAAAGGTAATACCCCTTTTGAAGCATACTTCAGACACAAGCCGGATGTGTTGAATATGCGGGTGTTTGGGTCCACTGCATGGACCCGAATTCCACTTGATAAAAGGAGGGCTTTGCAACCGCAAAGCATAGAATGTCTGTTTATTGGGTATCTTTATGAATCAAAATGTTTCAAGCTAATGGATATCAAAACAAAACATATCATCATCGAAAGGAGTGTCAAGTTCGATGAGCCTCTCCGGGAGGTGGAACTAGTGAAGGAGAAAACTGTTGAATCTCCTTCCTATTATACTGAATATTTGGATGATGAAATTGGGGGTGATGACCCTGATTTAGATCCTCTGATTTCTGATATTAGTGTATAGCAAACATCAGATGTTGAATCAGAACCTGAAGTACAAAATCATCTCCCAACATGGGCCCGACAGACACTCTCCTCCGCAGGAGATAACATTGGAAATTCGGATGATCCGAGGAGAACCCGGTCTGATTTCCAAAGAGCGGGTATTGCGCTCTCTTGTCCTAGTTATTTGCTATCTGAATATTTTTATTTGATGATAATTTTAGACCAAAATTCCTACTACCATGCTCAGAAGGATCCAAGATGGCAAGTTTCCATGGATGAAGAGATGAATTCTCTTCAGAAAAACACTACGTGGGAGCTAGTTTCTCTTCCTCCGGGAAGGAAATTGGTTCAATGTAAGTGGGTGTTTTGGACTAAGGTTACTGTAGATGGAAGCACCTGCAAATATAAGGCAAGGCTAGTGGCAAAAGGTTTCTCCCAGGTCCAAGGTGTGGACTACCATGAGACTTTTGCACCGGTTGCAAAAATGGACTCCATCCGCCTAGTTTTGGCAATTTCAGCATCTAATCACTGGGAAGTGCATCATATGGATGTTAAGTCAGCCTTTCTACATGGAGATATTCATGAGGAGATATACATGAAGTAGCTTGTATTAATTCTTGCACATGATCTAGGAGCTAAGAATCAATCTCATGAAAGAATAATCAACAAATACTTATGAAATGATGTTAATCGGAACCGAAATTGGTTTCCTTTCTGTATATTTAATAAACAATGAATGGTTACAATACCAATGTCAAGCAATATCTTAACTCCATGAAGAATTCAATACCTAAGGAGACAATTCGAATTCAGTGAGTGAGTCCAGCTTAACTGACTCTCAACCATTTGTTCACACTCAGTTAACCACTTGACCAAAACCCTAATTGACTCACCAAACCCTAACTAAAGTCGGAGTGCAATAAATGACTGAATCTCAACTAAAGGAGATCAAACACATGTCATAGAAAGGCAACCATCAAGTGCTAGTGCTTCATGACTTCAATGAACCCCGATGAGGTTAACTGAAGCTGAACTGACCATCAGAAGTTGGTGGAGGCACCTTGTTGACTCCAGATCATTAAATAATAATAAATAATCATTAAATAATATATTTAATGACAGGAGGCACCTTAACTGACTGGTTGGACTGATTGTAACCACCAGTTAGCAATTAGGTGCATTAATGTCACTCAAATCACCCCCGGAGTGCTCTAGTTAGCCTCCTTGACTGTAGGTAGGTGTGGGTGTGATTGGATGATGGCAATTAATTGTTGGGGCACGAGCCTTAACGGTCATAAATTTTGGTAACTCCGCGGTTTTTGTGGAAGCTTGTAAGCGGAGTTGCGACACAAAATAGTATTATGGGTGTCGGGGTTGAGTCAAAGCCCTCTTTTTGTAATTGTCCATAGATTTCGGGTATAAGCCCATGATTTTGTAATAGTGCACTATATAAATAGGCACTCATGTAAAGATGTCAAGGGTATCTAATGACATGAGGATCATATGATGCGAAGTTGAGATCTGTTTTTGGGTTTTAAGGTCAAGTCCCGGCTGTGTGTGTGGACGACCTCTGCAGCTGTGTGCGTAGAGGGTTTTGTAAGAAAGGAATTGCAGCTAAGTGCGCAGCTTAGAGATCGTAAGAAAGGAACTGCAGCTGAGTGCGTAGTTAGACTGGAAGGACGGATCTGCAGCTGAGTGTGCAGATCAGAACTATTGCTTTATGAAGAGTTGAATAAAAGAGGAGTTTTGTGGACGTAGCCCCTACACTGGGGGTGAACCACCTTAAATCTTGTGTTGTGGTTCTTTTGTGTTGTTTCTGTTATGTTCTTGTATGCATTGATAAGTAGATAAATGATAAAGTAAGATAACTGCTAAATATTAACTTCGCTGTGAATTCCCAGTTAAGGGTTAAGCAAGAAACGGTTTGTTTATCTAACTGCAAAGCTATATAAGTCCATGTCAAAGCTCTGTTTTGTATAGATAATTGTTGTTAAGACTAAAGGTACAGTAATATCCCTCTTCTGCTTGCAGAAACCTGGTTCTGCGGCACCCCATAGCTGTTTCAGGTGAGACTGCAACCTGTTCGCAGGTTGTTGCCGAAAGGGCCAACACTGTGGGTCTTTTTGTTGGTGCAAAGTTAAAGTATAAACCCTGAGTCTGCCCTATAGCCCAACAAATTGGTTCCGTTTCCGAGTGAACTTAGTATCTGCTCAAGAGGGATCTACGTCGTACCTAGAGGGATATGTTTTGGAGGCCCTCGGTAAAAGAAATCGGTGATTGGATTGAAGAGACTTATTTGAAATTTGTTGAGCAATAAAATCAGGATCCTCGTCGCAGCTCAGACGACTTTTTACAAAGGTACATTTTTACTGATATTCATGAAATTTTCTTTGGTAGTATCCACATAGAATTGCACCAGTGGTTATCCAGGTTGACAGAAAGAAAGACCAACTTCAAGGAAGATCAGTTTCCTGATTGGACCCCTGCAAGAATCAACATCTTGAAAAGAGTGAACAACGAGATATCACAAGCTGTTGATTTCTGGACAACGCGAACCCTTGAAGCATTTGTGACGGAGTTTGCCATCGACACAAGTACCTCTTTTAGTGAGGCTGAGAGACATTTTTTCAAAGGTCCAAGGGGCAAGTACCTAAATTCCTTTAGTTTGCAAATTAAAATGCTCTTGGCTGAGAAAGGTATATTGTTGATCGAATCAGATTGCTAGATTAATTTTTACTAACCTATGTTTGGAAGTGAAAGTAACTTCGATGAGCAAAGTGGTTTGCTGCGAAGTGGTAAGAGATACAAGAGAAACCTAGAATCCTATACCCTAGGCCAAGATACCGGTTATTCCCCATTAAGTCCAGAAGACCCCGAAGTTGAAGAAACCCCTTCTGTTTGAAACCCTCCTATAACTCCGTAGCGAAGATCTGTTACCCCTGAGAACCCATCGCAGTCTGCAAGTAACCCTAGCCCAAGTATTCATGTCGCAGGTCAGTCTACCCCAGTAAGTTCTCCCCCCCCTAGATCTATTATGGCCCATATGGTAGATGATATCAAGCTCCCAGTGTTCAAAGGAACTGGATCAAAGGATCCAGAACAATTTTGGTTTTTATGTGAAGCTATGTGGGCTGCTAAGAACATCATGGATCAAGATATAAGAAGAGCGCAGTTGGTCACTTCTTTTAGAGACCGAGCTTTGACCTAGTTTATGAAGTTCTCCAGCACTCAGAACCATGTCCTGGATGATATTAAGACAGCAATGATTAAAGAGTTCAAGAAACCTAAACCAGAGTCACAGTGTATAATGGAGTTAAAAGAAATTCAACAGAGGCGAGGAGAATCGATTTGGGACTTTGATCAGAGGTTCAAAGTTCTGCTAGATCAAGTTAGCTTCACTATTGGACCGGAACAACATAAGGAATGGTTCATTGCAGCATTGTTACCTCATATAAGAACTCCACTCATGCAACAGAAGGTTGCTGATCAGCAAGAGGCTTTGGAGATTGCCATAAAGCTCGAAGCAGCTCCCATCGAAGATAATTCTGGTATAGCCCAAATACAAGCGCAGTTGGCAGAGATGGCTTTGGAGCTTCATGACATGAAGAAGGGGAAATATATTCGCGAAGAGGTTTGGTGTACATGATGTAGGACAGAAGGGCATGACAAGGAACAATGTCCTGCACTAAGAAATTACCTGAATACTGGTGCGTCAAATCCATTCAACCCTAGTGTTCTATATTGTGAGATCTGTAGGACAACTGGCCAGCATCGACCTGAAGACTGTTATCTGATACAAAGATATGTGCAAGTACCCAAGAACCCCTATTGTAAGTTCTGTAAGTCAGTTGGACACAATGAGGATGAATGTCACAGCTTTGACCTCATGTTAGAACGAACTTATGATGCTTATCGGGTACAAAACGATGGAAAAGGCAATGATGGATATGGTTATTGTGGTAGTATAGTAGGTCAAGGTACTTTTGGAGGTCGTGGTCGTGGTGGTATGCCTGGAAGAGGTCGCAGCCAGGTTGTGTGCTATAACTGCAATCAGGCAGGACATCTAGCTAGAGACTGTTGGAACCCAACTACGACATGTCAATATTGCAGAGCAGTAGATCATGTCATTGAACAATGCCCATAGCTGATTGCCAAGATACAAGAAAGAAATAGCGCTCCTACTCATAATATTTAGATGATTACTATAGAGCAAAGACCTGTCCCAGCCATTAACATTGTTACAAGAAGTGGAGCTACGACGCAAGTGCAGACTAAGGAAAAACAGCCTGACGAGGCCTGGTTCCACAAGACCCCAGAGAAAATTCCAACATTTGATGTTGGAAGGGAAAAAGAAACATTTATGGAAGCCAAAAAAGACTTTGCTGATCCGAGCACACCGGTAGCACCTGCGCAATAGCAGCAACCGCAGTTACAATCTCAAGAAGCTTCGACGGATAAAGTAAGTACACTGTCATCATTTTTGCAGAGTTGCATGAAGCTCTTAAGGAATCAGAATGCTTTGAATGAGCTACAGAAAGTTATTGCTTCTTGCGAACCTCAGCGAAGCTCTAGTAAAGAAAAAACTGTTAATAGAGTTAGAAGAACTGGAAGAGAAATGAGATTGCATGCTTAGGTAGGAGAGTATGATATGACTGACATCATTTTAGACTTGGGATCAGAAGTAAATGTATTAACTAAGCAGACATGGGAACAAATGGGAAAACCTACCCTGGAATGGTCCCCTATACAGTTGAGATTAGCCAATCAGCAGAAGATTGTGCCCCTAGGAAGATTCCCTAGTGTCCCAGTAAACATTGATGGAGTCAGTACCTTAGCATATTTCGAGGTCATTGAGATAATTGATGATAGCAACCCCTATCCAGCATTACTAGGCATTGAATGGGCAATAGAGAATTCTGCAGTAATCAACCTTAAGAACAAGTAGATGACTTTTGAAGGAAAAGGCTTGAGAGTTATAGTACCCTTGGACCCTTCTCAAGGAGAAAGGTACACAGAGCCAGTTAGAAAGGAAGATCAGGATGTTTTGGATCATATCTACAACATCACAGCTAAAGAAGAAGACTATGTTAACCCCACTGTCGAAGATATAATGGATTGGCAGTGTGATAATTCCTGCATGACCGATTCAGATGAAGGCTTAGAGAATTGGCAGAATAGACTTTATGAACTCCATGGACATAGATGTGCAAGAATTACCAAGTCTCTCAGATGGCTTGGTTCACAGGAAAGAGTCTTGCCTACCTTTGATGGCTTGACAGACCCCGAAGATTTTATTTTGCAATTTTCAGAGCAGGTACCAGATTCACAGAAAATGGAGACTCTAGATTCAGTATTTAGAGCCACAACTGCTAGATGGTGGAATGGTCATAAAAAGTACATTCATAGTTGGGAATCTTGTCAAAATTCCCTTCGCCTGAGATTCATGGATCAACCTCAGGAGGTGCGAAGCAATATTGATGTTAAGACTAGCCCTCAGGAACATTTGGAGCAATGTTATGAAGCATGGAAGTATGTACCTCGTGAAGAATGGGTACATAGGTTTGTGCACACTCTAGAACCTGTAGCAAAGAACTGGTATGCGGAGGTGGAGCTTTGACATGGTACTGTAATTTGGGATAGTCTTGTTGATAGTTTTGTGCTGACATTTTCTATTAATGAGGTTTGTCCTGCTTTGGACGCAGCTATTAGGTTGATCCATACTAAGGTGTTTGATGATAAAGAAATAGCTGAGTACCAACCTGATTGGAAGGCACAAGAGGCTAATGCAGTAGAATGTTATAACCTCGCAATTGACGAGGATGATGACCCACGCAACATTAACATTCCTGAGTCAGAAGGGCACTGCGAAGTACATGGACCAGCAGTCGAAGCACCTGAAGTAACTCAACCCTTGAAGACAAGGCAAGTAAACATCGACTCAGAAGAACAACCCAAGTACGCTACCATTGGAGATTATTGGGATGAAGAAATGGTGAGCAAAGTGACCCAACTTCTCCATGAGTATCAGGATCTATTTCTGACGAAGTACTCAGAAATAAAAGGAATCATTGAGGTGGTGGAATACATTCTGTTGTGGGTTGAAGCTCGAAGCCATGTCGAAGATGGTATCAGGAAGTGTCAAATGTCCTTATTATGGTGCAGCCAGACTTACTGCTTGTGCCGAAGAAGGAAATATCTGTTGGAGCTTAAAATATGACCGTTAGAGGAAGCCAAATTTGGCAGCGCTGGTACGTTACCTGTATTAACTACCTGTATTAATGAGATCTTGGAAAATATACCGTCGTTTGGACAAGATCTCTGTCAGATTTGATGTCTTCAATGCACAGTCATGACAAATTTCGTTGATGGATTCTATAAGAAGACACCCACACCCGTGAAGTTCGCATTACGCAGTTTCTTGAGTTTTACAATTGAGCCCATGACAGCTGATCGCGAGCTTCAGGAATTAGTGAGAGAATTTGAACAGGGGTGTCTACAGAACCTTTTCAACCACCCACCTGTGCCTGCACCCCGTGAAGAGACTCCCCCAGCACCGCCTCAACCAATGCAGACATAATCTACCAGGAAGAAATTTAAACCAGAAGTTCGCTCTAAGCGGAACGAAGACAGACACAAGCAATCAGGGCAAACACCAGAGGATCCCAAGATGAATCCTTCTGGTTCAGCAGAGATCCCACCTGAAGGGGATGAGAAAATTGCACCGCAGCGTCCACCATATCTTCAGCCTGTTCGACCAAGAGTTCAACCACCTCGACGGAACGCTAAGTTCACTTTACACACCCCTTCGCTGCCACAGGGTGTGCAGTTGGTCGGAACCATGACAGGGAAAATAGACCAGCTTAAGTATGCAGACCACGATACGAATGATCATGGGAAGTTTCCATAGTTCGCACCGGGAACATACATGCACTTCATCAAATATCCAGAGACTAGAGCGACATTGCTAGAAGTGAAATAGTGGATTGTTGGCTTGGATAAAGCTGGTTTGTTGAAGATGCTCGATATTCCCCACTTTGGTCGCAGCACACAGGTGACCATAGTGGTCAAGCGGCCCCTGGAATTAGTACATGATGGGCACCTATGGATAGGAGACAAAAGAATTCCTATCAATGGCGAGCTCATTTATAGGATCACAGGCTTACCAAAGGAAGGGCCTGATTCGGGGATCGAATTTCCATCAAAACACGAAGATACGAAGCTGGCACAAAGCATGAAGTACCGCTTCGACCTAATGAAATGGAAGCAAGGGTATAAAACCTCGACAATTCAGCACCAAAACATTCACTTCGCAGCTGAGCTTTTAGCCTGCAAATTGATGAGAAAATGCAAACCACATGAAGTGTCTGCCCCTATTGTCAGTATTGCTGCGAACTGTGCCGAAGGCTACAGTTACAACTGGGCAGCATACATTGCGAAGGAATTCCTTGAAGATGTCTGCGACGCGTAGGAGAAAGGTAGACCCTTTCACTATTCATGGCTGATAGTGCTTATTGCACTTGTAGGATGGAAAGAACCTACCGAGGCGCAGTTTGTTGATGTGCCTCCGAACATGCCTGGCACAGCAAGGTACGCATCCCTTTGGGTGTCGCCAGACAAAGAATCCCAGCAGATGACGAACTATGTATTTGCCTTTCATATGATGAGTATCTCATATGAGATCGTAAAAACACCTCGGCTCGGTCAAGAGCTATTTTCTCATTATGCGGGAGTGGCCAACTTCAAGGATGACCTCCACAATGTATTCATCCAGGCCTGCGCAGATGAAAAACATGCATGCTGGAAGCTGCCATATGTGGTGACACAAGAAGACATCCTCGTAGTAGTTCAGCAGTGGCCGGCTGAATGGATGAAGGACGCAGGGACAAAGCCCAACATTCCAATCCCCCCGATCACCAATGTGGGCGCAGGCCCTAGTCAAATGCAGCAGAATGACCCACTCGAAGAAAGCGAAGAATAGAGTGAGTCGCAGCAGAGTGAAGGCGACGAGGGTGGCAATGGAGGAGATGAAGAAGAAGGAGAAGATTCGGTCAAAACCATTTCAGACCCTAATCGGCCAGATAAGCATAAGTCACCAGAGGCAGAGGAAGTGACCAAACCTCAGTCTAGAAAGAAAGTGAAGGCGTCAAAGGACAAAAATATCAATGAAGAGCCCACCTTGACAAGTGAGGAGCTTGATCAGGCTCTGACGAAGTCCACAGAAGTTCTCACCAAGAAATGGTTAGAGTTTGAAGCTACGCACCTTGATGCACTCACTCACGTAGCTCGGGGAATCTCAGAGCTGAAGGATTTAGCAGAAAAATCAGCGACTGGCGCTGCAGAAAGCAGTGTCCCAGCACATGCGCAGCCAGACACAAGGTAATGGCCAGCCAAATACAACAAAGGCCAAGTGTCAAGTGCAGCCCTCATTATAACTAACGCAGCATCTCGCTCGGAGATGAGCATGACAGTCAGAATAGATTACACCAAGATGTCCATGACAGAGCTGCATCTCTGTCAATTAGCAATCGTGAAGGATATCCAAGCACGAGACCACTACTCGCAAATACAATTGGAAAATACCATTAAGCAGAGTGATAACTTTGCAGCACGGTAGGAGGAAGCAGAGCAGAGGAAGAGCGACGCAGAACATAAGTAGGTCACATTGGCACGAGCATTGGAGGAGGCGTATCGAAGTCTTCCTGACTTCAACATCCAGGATGAGGACGAGCCGGAGCAAAGAATTGCCAAGTTGAAAAACTATGCACAGTAGTCTCGCAGTGAAATAGAGAAGCTCAAAGTAGAACATGAGGCTCAGATTGCGGAGCTTCAACTTCGCATCATCCCGGAGATCCCACCAGAGGTCAGGGAGCAGCGTCGTAGAGACATTCAGGCCTCAGCAATGAAGATCTCTGATCTTGTGAGCAGCGCAACAAAACTGCTAGAGGAAAGCGTCGACGCCTGGACAAAACTACAGGAAAATCCAGAAGTAGAAGAGCTGCAAGAAACCATCAAACAGCGACAGGCAGAGCTCGATACAGTGAAAGCAGAAATTAAGACTCTGCCTCCTATGCAGAAGATGCTTAAGGTAAAGCAAAGCAAGGAACTCCAGCAGGAAATTGAGTCATACAGAACGAAAGCAACACTGCTAGAAAATTCTATGCAGCTCCTTGTCAACGAAGCCTTGGGGTTGAGTACTGCTGCGGACAGCCAGCTCAAATTTCTGAAGGAGTATAATACATTTGCACAGGAAAAGGCCAGTGAAGCATCAACAGTAACATTGCAGGAGTTGGTGGAGAAGGAGCAAGCAGCCGACAATATCATGCATGGCCTCAACAAGCAGGTCACCATCTTCACCAACAAGATTCTCCCACCAGACAAGCAGCAGAGTGTCCCGGGACGGGACACTAGTGAGTCTTAGGGGCTTGTTGGGGCACGAGCCTTAACAGTCATAAATTTTGGTAACTCCACATTTTTTGTGGAAGCTTGTAAGCGGAGTTGCGACACAAAATAGTCTTAGGGGTGTCGGGGTTGAGTCAAAGCCCTCTTTTTGTAATTGTCCATAAATTTTGGGTATAAGCCCATGATTTTGTAATAGTGCACGGTATAAATAGGCACTTATGTAAAGATGTCAAGGGTATCTAATGACATGAGGATCATATGATGCGAAGTTGAGATCTGTTTTTGGGTTTTAAGGTCAAGTCCCAGCTGTGTGCGTGGACGACCTCTGCAGCTGTGTGCGTAGAGGGTTTTGTAAGAAAGGAACTACAACTAAGCGCGCAACTTAGAGATTGTAAGAAAGGAACTGCAGCTGAGTGCACAATTAGACTGGAAGGACGGATCTGCATCTGAGTGCGTAGATCAGAACTATTACTTTGTGAAGAGTTGAATAAAAGAGCAGTTTTGTGGACGTAGCCCCTACACTGGGGGTGAACCACGTTAAATCTTGTGTTGTGGTTCTTTTGTGTTGTTTCTGTTATGTTCTTGTATGCATTGATAAGTAGATAAATGATAAAGTAAGATAACTGCTAAATATTAACTTCGCTGTGAATTCCCAGTTAAGGGTTAAGCAAGAAACTGTTTGTTTATCTTAACTGCGAAGCTATATAAGTGCATGTTAAAGCTCTGTTTTGTATAGATAATTGTTGTTAAGACTAAAGGTACAGTAATATCCCTCTTCTGCTTGCAGAAACCTGGTTCTGTGGCACCCCATATTTGTTTCAGGTGAGACTGCAACCTGTTCGCAGGTTGTTGCCGAAAGGGCCAACACTGTGGGTCTTTTTGTTGGTGCGAAGTTAAAGTATAAACCCTGGGTCTGCCCTATAGCCCAACATTAATGCTCCACTGATGTCAATTAATGTCAATTATACTTAGGATAGTGGTTTAACTAGGCCAATTTGACCAAAAGAGTGTGTATGATGGTAAATGTCTCCAACACCCCCCCTTAAGCTATACTCAGGAAGAGTTAGAAAACATAGATGCATAAAATGTTAGGGCCCCGAAAACTAAGGCCATAGGTCACCCTGTACAATGCTGAAACTGAAACAATGCTCAAAACAAACTAAGTGAGGAAAAGAGGGAAAACCTGGTGGGAAAATCCCCCCCTCAAGTTGAACACTAAAAGTAATCTGGATCACCCTGATGAACTCACCCCCAATAGTGAATGGAGGTAAGTGAACTTCTTTTCTGAAAATCTCTTGGACAAGATTTCTGCAATCTGCTCATCAGTCGGGCAGTATTGCGTAATGATGGTATTGTCATGCACTAGCTCCCTGATGTAGTGCATGTGAATCTCTACATGCTTGGTCCTCTGCCTGGTAACTAGATCCATGGATATCTTAATGGCACTCTGGTTGTCACAAAATAGAACAGTGGACAAAGTACTACCAAGATCAAACTCTCAAAGAATTCCTTGCAACCAAACTGCTTGGATGCAAGCATTCACCGCTCCTCGATACTCGATCTCTGCTGAAGATAGTGCTATGGCAGCCTGCTTTTTGCTTGACCAAAAAATAGGGCCACCACCAAACATGAATACATATCCGGAAGTTGACTTCCAATCAATAGAATCACCCACCCAATCAGAATCTGTGTATCCAACCAGCTCTAGCTCGGAGTCTACAGCATAGTGAATGTCGTAGGTCCTAGTTCCCTGAATGTACTGGAGGATCCTATTGGCTGCCTTCCAATTAAGATCATCATGCTGCTGCATGTATCTTGATACAGCATTCACATCATAACAAATATCAGGCCTAGAATGTGTCAAGTACAACAAGCTACCAATCAGCTGTCGATAGATAGTGCAGTCCATGGGAGGTGTGTGTTTTCCTTCTTCAAGGCTAATCCCTGAAAGGAAAGGGAATGGTGCGGGCCTACATTTAGCCATGTTAAAATTGACTAATAGTTCTGAAATTTATTTGTACTAAGTGACCATAATCCCATCATAATTTTGCTCGATTTCGAGCCCCAAAAATTGTTTTAGAAGCCCCAAATCACTCATTTCAAAGGCATTGTGGAGAGCAGTTTTGATGGTTGAAATGGAGGCAATTGTGCTACCTGTGATCAGTAAGTCATAAACATATAAAACAATGATAATTATATGACCATCATGCTATTGTAAATACACATTTGGATCTTATCTACATCTCTGAAAGTTTTGCGGGAGAAGGAAGGCATCCATCTTGGAATACCACTCTCTTGGGGCTTGTTTTAACCCGTATAGTGACTTCTTTAGCTTGCAAGCCAAATATGGATCAGTGATGTATCCCTCAGGCTGCTTCATGTATATCTCCTCATCTATCTCCATGCAGAAAGGCTGACTTAACATCCATGTGATGCACCTCCCAGTGCTTGGATGCGGAAATAGCCAAAACAAAACGGATGGAGTCCATTTTTGCAACCGATGCAAAGGTCTCATGGTAGTCCACTCCTTGGACCTGAGAGAAAACTTTTGCTACCAGCCTTGCCTTATATTTGTAGGTGCTTCCATCAGGAGCAAACTTTGTCTGAAACACCCACTTGCATTGAACCAATTTCCTTCCCGGAGGAAGAGAAACTAGCTCCCAAGTAGTGTTTTTCTGAAGAGAATTCATCTCTTCATCCATTGCAACTTGCCATCTCAGATCATTCCAAGCATGGTAGTATGATTTTGGATCTGAAATAATCATCAAATAGCAATTTTCAGACAGCAAATTATCAGAACAAGAGAGCACAATACCTGCTCTTTGGAAATCAGACCGGGTTCTCCTTGGATCATCCGGATTTCCAATGTTGTCTCCTGCGGAGGAGAGTGTCTGTTGGGCCCATGTAGGAAGATGATTTTGCACTTCAGGTTCTAATTCAGTATCTGATAATTTCTGCACACTGATATCAGAAATCAGAGGATCCAAATCAGGGTCATCACCCCCAATTTCATCATCCAAATATTCAGTAGAATAGGAAGGAAATTCAGCAGTTTTCTCCTTCACTAGTTCCACCTCCTGAAGAGGCTCATCGAACTTGACACTTCTCTCGATGATGATATATTTGGTCTTGATATCCAGTAGCTTGAATCCTTTAGATTCATCAGGATACCCAATAAATAGACATTCTATGCTTTGCGGTTGCAAAGCCCTTCTTTTATCAAGCGGAATCCGAGCCCATGCAGTGGACCCAAACACCCGTAGGTTCAACACATCTAGCTTGTGTCCGAAGTATGCTTCGAAAGGAGTCTTTCCTTTCACCGATGAATGTGGCACCCTATTCTGAATGTATGCTACAGCATGCATGGCTTCAGCCCAAAAATTTGCAGAATATTCTTTGACTCCAACATACAGGTGGTCATCTCTTTGAGAGACCAGTTCTTCCTTTCCGCTACTCCGTTCTGCTGGGGAGTGTAGGGAATTGAATGTTGGACCTGAATACCACTTTGGGAGCAAATGTATAGAAACTCATTACTGACATACTCCCCTCCATTATCAGATCTCAAGATCTTGATCTTAATCCCAGAGGCATTTTCGATCAAGGCCTTCAATTCAGAAAATTTTTCACATATTTATGATTTCTTTTTGAGAAAGAAAACCCATGTATACCTTGAAAAATCATCAATAAAAGTAAGGAGGTACCTTGATCCATTCATGGATGTGACAGGCATTGGACCACTGATATCAGAATGTATCAGCCCCAATATGCTTTTAGCTCAGTTTGCCTTCCCCCGATCAAACTTGTGCTCAGGGTGTTTTCCAATCACACAGCCCTTGCAGACTCCTGTGGTTTCCATAATGACCGAGAGGCCTTCGACCATGGATTTTTTCTGTAATTGCTGTAAATATTTGAAATTAAGATGGCCAAACCTTTCATGCCACAGCCTACTAACCTCATTTCCATGACTTAGCAGAGGGGTGGGCTTTGCATCCGCAACAAAGTGAGAGAACTCATAGGCTTTTGCATGATGATTTGCAAGGCCTTTTGCAATGAGTTTCCTGGATGCAATTTCTGCTATCTCAACATCATTTGGGCTGAAAGAGACTCTCTGAGGCATTCCTGTATGTGTCATCTGATAGACACTAAGGAGATTTGCTGCTAGAGACAGTACATACAAAACATTAGAAAAAAAACCATTTTCTAGATCTATAGTACCTTGTCCTTCGGAAATTATGGTGGAGTCATATCCCATGTGGATGGGGATGGATTTTCCGGTCTCCAAGGATGAAAATGAGTCTTTTTCAGCCATCATGTGATTTGAAGCCCCACTGCCAATCAGCAGTGCTTTGGACTTCGAAGTGCTTGCCATGAGGGCATGACCTTTCTCATGTTGTGGTTCCCGATCTTGGTGATCTCTCCTCCAAAAGCTCTCTGGAAGATTGAAGTGATTCCTCTCAAGGAGAGAGGTTGCTTCATCAAGATTTTTCTTCATGCAGGCATGTTTAGGGTGAAAACCCTTCCCACAGTAAGAACACCTGACTTTTTCTTTGCCATTGTGCCCTTTTCCTTTGTTCTTCCTTGAGCCAGAAGATTCATCATGCTGCTGATTTTCAACTCTAGGCTTGGGAGCATCAAATTTAGTTTTATGATTTTTCTATTGCTTTCCTTTACCCTTCAGATCTTTGGGCCCCGAGACATCGAGGGCTTGATCACGGGAAGATCGGATGATCCCCATCTAGACAAGCTTGTCATGTTCATTAGTTAGGGACTCAATGAAGGCATTGAGTATAGGCATCTTCCATCCGGGGGTTGTGAGCTTCCCCGCACGAAATGTAGAAACAAAAACTGAATAATCAGCCCCAAGTTTGGAGAGGATGGCTAGGATGAGCTGATCATCCTCCTTATCCACTTTGCATTGCTTCAAGAGGAAAATAGTATGCTTGAACTTTGTAAAGAAATCATTCAGAGTCTCGAAATTGGAAGGTTGGAGAGACATGAGTTCATTTTCGAGTTGGTAAACTCTCAATTCATCATGCTTTTCGTATAGAGATTCCAACTTGTCCCATATTTCTTTCAGTGTCTTCAGATCCGTAAGATGGAAGAGAAGGTCATCGAAAATAGAGAGGCACAAGAAACCGAAGGCTTCATCCTTCTTGTTCAAGAATCTTGATTTTTCTATGGCAGATCCAGGCTCAACTTCAGTGTCCATGGCGACTCTATGGAGTCCTTTGGAGTGCAACTGAACCTCCATTTTATTTTTCCATGTGTGGAAATTGTATGGAGTCAAGAGAGGTACTAAGGAGGCCATCTGGATATGTTGTAGCGAATGCTTCACCTGTAGAAACCTGAAAATCAAAACAGAAAGGACAAAATAAGGTCGGACAGCCTGCACATTCTAGGCTTTCATCACACCCAGCATAGTCAATCAAGCAAGCTTGATCAACAAGTTCTTTACTTGGGATATTGAGTGGTAAGCCTTGGCTTCTGGTGCAGTGCTGGAATTTTGAGCTATTGCTCACTTTTCATGGAGAAATCTATCAAAAATCTTGTTTTTGAGAGATAGATCTTCGTCCCGCCGTATGCTCTGATACCATATTATTTCTTGCACATGATCTAGGAACTAAGAATCAATCTCATGAAATAATAATCAACAAATACTCATGAAATGGTGTTAATCGAAACCAGAATTGGTTTCCTTTCTGTATATTTAATAAACAATCAATGGTTACAATAGCAATGTCAAGCAATAGCTTAACTCCATGAAGAATTCGAATACCTAAGGAGACAATTCAAATTCAGTGAGTGAGTCTAGCTTAACTGAATTTCAACCATTTGTTCACACTCAGTTAACCACTTGACCAAAACCCTAATTGACTCACCAAACCCTAACTGAAGTCAGAGTGCAATAAATGACTGAATCTCAACTGAAGGAGATCAAACACATGTCATAGAAATCCAACCATCAAGTGCTAGTGCTCCATGACTTCAATGAACCCCAATGAGGTTAACTGAAGCCGAACTGACCATCAAAATTTGGTGGAGGTGCCTTGTTGACTCCAGATCATTAAATAATATATTTAATGACAGGAGGCGCCTTAACTGACTGGTTGGACTGATTGTAACCACTAGTTAGCAATTAGGTGCATTAATGTCACTCAGATCACCCCCGGAGTGCTCCAGTTAGCCTCCTTGACTGTAGGAGAATGCTAAGTTAGCCTCCTTGACTGTAGGTAGGAGTGGCTGTGACTGGATGATGGCAATTAATGCTCCACTGTTGTCAATTAATGTCAATTATACTTAGGATAGTGGTTTAACTAGGCCAATTTGACCAAAAGAGTGTGTATGATGGTAAATGTCTCCAACAGCTTGAGGGATACATTTCTAATCCATATTTGGTTTGCAAGCTAAAGAAGTCACTATACAGGTTAAAACAGGCCCCAAGAGAGTGGTATTTCAAGATGGATGCCTTCCTTCTCTCGCAAAACTTCCAAAGGTGTAAATCAGATCCAAATGTGTATATACAACAATATGATGGTCATTTGATTATTATTGTTTTATATGTTGATGACTTACTGATCACAGGTAGCACAGTTGCTTCTATTTCAGTCATCAAAACTGCTCTCCACAATGCATTTGAAATGAGCGATTTGGGGCTCTTAAAACAATTTTTGGGGCTTGAAATTGAGCAAAATTCTGATGGGATAATGGTCACCCAGTCCAAATAAATATCAGACCTATTAGTCAAGTTTAACATGGCTGAATATAGAGCTGCACCATTCCCTTTCCTTTCAGGGATCAGCCTTGAAGAAGGAAAAAGCACACCTCCCATGGACTGCACTATTTATCGACAGCTGATTGGTAGCCTGTTGTACTTGACTCATTCTCGACCTAATATCTGTTATGCTGTGAATGTTGTATCAAGATACATGTAGCAGCCCCATGATATTCATTGGAAGGTAGCCAAGAGGATCCTCCAGTACATTCAGGGAACCAGGACCTACGACATTCACTATGTTACAGACTCCGAGCTAGAGCTGGTTGGATACACAGATTCCGATTGGGCGGGTAATTCTATTAATTAGAAGTCAACTTCCGAATATGTCTTCATGTTTGGTGGTGGCCCTATTTGCTGGTCTAGCAAAAAGCAGGCCGGCATAGCATTGTCTTCAGCAGAAGCCGAGTATCGAGGAATGGTGAATGCTTACATCCAAGCTGTTTGGTTGCAAGGCATTATTTCAGAGTTTGATCTTGGTAGTGATTTTTCCACTGTCCTCTTTTATGACAATCAAATTGCTATTAAGATTTCCACAGATGCAATTGCCAGGCAGAGGACCAAACATGTATAGATACACATGCACTATATCAGGAAGCTAGTGCATGACAGGACCATCATTCTGCAATACTGCCCGACTGATAAGCATATTGCAGACATCTTCACCAAGATATTTTTAGAAAAGGAGTTCACTTACCTCCATTCACTGTTGGGGGTGAGTTCATCAGGGTGATCCAACTACTTTCAGTGTTCAGCTTGAGGGGGGGTTTCTCCCACTGGGTTTTTCCTCTTTTCCTCACTTAGTTTGTTTTTGAGCATTGTTTGAGTTTCAGTATTGTACAGGGTGACCTATGTCCTTTGTTACCGAGGCCCTATCATTCTTATGCACTTTATGTTTTCTACTCCTGTTGAGTATAGCTTAAGGGGGGATGTTGGAGACATTTACCACCTTACACACTCATTTTGGTCAATTTGGCCTAGCTAAACCACTATCCTAAGTTTTATTGACTTAATTGACATCAAAGGAGCACTTTATGACATCAGCATGAGCACACCCACGCCTACCTTTAGTCCAGGAGGCTAATTAATCCTTCTCCTTCATTCGGGGAGGCTAACTGGAGCACTCCAGGGGTGATCTGAGTGTCATAAATGCACTTTATTGCTAAATGATGGTTACAATCAGTTAAACAGAGCAGTGAAGGCACCTCCCTTCATTAAATTGATTATTTAATCAACTGGAGTCAACAAGGGCGCCTCCAACCACTTTTGATGGTCAATTACACTTCAGTTAACCTCATCGGGGTTCATTGGAGTCATTGATGTGCTACCACTTGTTGGTTGGCTTGCAGTGACATGTGTCTGAGCTATTTTCAGTTAGACTCGGTCATTTATTGCACTTCGACTTCATTTAGGACTCAGTTGAGTCAATTAGGGTTTTGATCAGTGGTTAACTTGAGTGTTTACTGTGGCTTACATTTAGTTAAGCTAGACTCACTCATTCAATTCGAATGACCTCCTTGGGAATTCGAATTGTCTTGGAATTCATGCATCTGGCATGATCATTGTATTGTATCATCATTCTTTCATTTGATTATATAGAGCTGCTACTTCCATTCCAGCACCATTTTGCCAATTTTATGCATATTTGTCTGAATTCTTTGTGAGACTGTGTTTTTAGTTCCTAGACCACTGTGACAAATTAATACGTACATGTGCAAAGTGTGCATGTGTGGCCAGTGCATGCACATGTCAGAAATGTACTGTAAGAAAACATCATCTCGCCTATGCACACCTACTAACTAATAATAATAAGCATCCATGCAAGTAGAACACAAATAAATATAACATAATTATTTTAGCATTTAACCCTTTAAGATTTCATATCATTAACTTCATGTAGGTTTACATTAGTTTAATCAACCAAGTACAAGGAAGGGTACCTACTACCACTAGTTCAGTATCAAGGAATACCCAACCCTCAACAATACTAATTAACACATCCTCCCATCCTAACCTATGTCTGCATCCTCCCTATCCTTCCTCTGCTAGTATAGAAGTGGATGTCGGGTTCACCGAACTGACCACATAAGGCCCTGAGAGTGATAGCGCTAGCTGAACAGCAGACCTAGCCTCTCCTACCAGACATCTGACCATCGTCATCACAACAACTTGGGGAGTGTGTCTCGGTATGGCCCTCCCACAACCTCGGGTATCATAGAAACATAGGGTGGAACATACATCCATCCCTCTCAGCATCGTGGGTCTATACCCTATCCAAACCATATTGTGCTACTATCGAGATTATTGGAATGTGTCATCGTATCATCAATTTGCTAAATAAGGCTCTTTGCAAAATAGGTACTACACCACACTTCATATCAAGTATATGAATATTAGATGGCCCCTGTGTCATGTGGATTAGTACTTTGAAAACATACATTTATAACAATATCTCCATTCAATCATCAACTGGTCCATATCATCAACATCATTTCCTTTCATCACATAAAATCATTAAATTGATCACATCATGGGTTGGTATCCATGTACCACATCATAAATATCACATTTCATCAAGGACGACCATTAAACATACATTGTCGTTATCAAAGAAAGGAACCTCATGATAACTAGAACATAGTAATCGCATAAACATAATCATAGCATCATAATCATAGTATCAATATAAGCATAGTAACATCATAAACATAGTAACAACATATAATCAGGTCTAACATGTCGAAAACATAGTTTACTCAGTCTAGTTGAGTCCAACATATAATAAGCAAACATAGTGCATTATGTATGACTGATAAACACTCCTCGTCAAAATATGGGGCAGTACATACACCCACCCTTCTGAGAAACTTTGCCCCAAAGTTATTGATCCAGGAGGATCCAAGAAGGAAATTTTTTTTTAAGTCCTCCAATATTAGCAAAACTGGTGTCAAATCAAAGGGCTCGTCGAGATGATTCCAACAGTGTTCGTTTCACCTCAAACGGACTCCGTATGAGAAAGTTATCGTGTTCTGTTGTATTGATGAAACAGGCAAATTTGGCAAAATGGGGGTGCCACGTGGCACCACTGGTTAGGGTGACACATCGCATCCATACAGTACAGACTGATGACATGGCAGTTGTATGGACAGACAGGTGGCAGTACGGTCCAATCAGGATGCAACACGTGTCATGTACGGACGATGAGGTGGAAATCCAGTCAGTAGTACGGACCAATCAGGATGCGACACGTGTCATGTACGGACGATGAGGTGGCAATCCAGTCAGCAATACAGACCAATTCGAATGTGACACGTGTCAGTACAGAGGTGACTGCGCAACTTAGTTGGCAATACAGAAGATGAGTTGGCAGCTGACTGGGCGTTGAGGTGGACCAATCCGGAACTGCCACGTGGCAGCACCGGATTGGCCAATAATGATTGAAGTTCACCAAAATGTTGTTGCTCCGTCGGTTTCAAACTCCTGACCTCCCATACCCTATCTCTGCACCTTTACCAACTGCGCTGGTAGTGTTCGTTGTATAATGTATGGAAATAATATTATTTAAAGTGACATTTCGAGCCTTGACCCTAGTTCTTCCTCCAACGTGACTGGGAGCTCCGACTAGCGCAGGAGCCCGCGCTCTATTTCAGCACATGTCGAATTACAAACTATAGAAAATGGGTTATAAGTGGGTCTAAAAACAAGTTACGTTATAACAAATTTGTTTTTAAAAAAAACCATATTGTGGGTTCAATGAACCATGTGGTTTTGGGGGAAAAGAATTTTATTGTAATATTCTAAAAATATAAAATGTGGTTGGCATAGTTTTAACTATGTCAACTACATAATTTAAGAAGAGCCTAACCAAGTGTGGGGAGTTGGAACCATATGCCTTCTTGGGAAAAATTTGTTGTAACTAAAGAATCATGAGGAGAATGTGGAGTGGGGCAAGCCAAGCCTATATAAACCCACTTAATTTCCATTTACAAGTCATGCTTTGGAGTGGAGACTTTGTAGCTAAAGGAGAGAAAGGAGATTACGTAGCTCTACAGGGGGAAGGTACGAGTGTTTATACTCGTTTTACACCGTCTTCAGGCTTCGGAGTTACTGGAAGCAGTCTGGTTGTGTTTTGGGTAGCGGTTCTCTTCCTAACCATTGTCACCAAGGTATCATTGTATCATTGCCATGTATTTTTCCTTCATGCTGAGATTATAGATCGGCCCTCCTATTGAGAAGCAGGCCCAGAGACGTAGTCCATCCTGGACGAACTCCATTATCAACTTGTTGTCTTTATGTGCGTATTGTCTATGCTGTTTGGTTCTCTTCTTATGGATTTGTGAGCTTCATTCATGCTCTTTATGCAATTCATGTTAACGTCATAGAGTAGCAAAGATCTTGTTTTCAGATCATGTGGTATCAAAGCAGGACTATTTGACGTTGGATTGTGAGTGTGGATGCTCACGAGGGCTAAACTGCAAGCTGGTGAGGGTACATTAGAGCCTTACAATTCTGAGATCGGACGTGCACACCGAAGGAGGAATATGGATGCCAATGATGCCCGCATCGAGATGGAGGCAAACTTTCACAAGGTCTTCTACATGACGGCCGACAAGGTAGACAAGTTGTTTGCAAACTATGAAGAACGCATGGCAAAAGAAGGAAAAGGTAGTGAAGTAAATAAGGAAGACAAAGGAGTGAAGGACAAAGGCAATGCTTCAGTTAACCGAGGAGGAGGTGGCAAAGAGCCCCCTAAGCCTCCATCTTCACCTTCAGCTTCAAGCACAAGTTCAAGTGCTTCTTCCTCATCTCATTCTTAGCATTCCAAGGTTCCTCACAAAGAGCCTCAAAAGAAGCCCTTATTGAAGCTCGATGTGAAGTTTGATTTGCCCATGTTCAATGGGGAAGTGAATGCAGAGAAGTTGAACAATTAGATAAGGCAAATTGAGGTCTATTGCCGAGTCCAGCAGATCAAAGAAGAAGATGTGAAGATTCAGTTGGCTTCACTTCGGCTGACAGGCACCGCATTTGTATGGTGGGAAAGCAAACTTCAGCAAGGTAGCAAACAAATGGGTAATCTTCTCTCATCGTGGTCTACTTTCATTTCTGCTTTACGCAAGCAATTTTATCCATTAGGTTATGTTCAAAAGGCTATGATGGATTGGAAAAGTTTTAGACAAGGCAAGGGTCAGAGTGTTCAGAATTTTACTGAAGAATTTAGAAAGAAAGCTTTAGAGTTGAATATTTCTTTAGATTCTCCTGACACTCTTTTGAAGTACATTGGTGCTCTTCATCATTATCTACACCATACTTTGTTGTTGTTGAATCCTACTAGTGTGGATGAAGCAAGTGTTCAGCATACTCATCTGGAGATCAGGGGGAAGCATTTGCAAGAAGACCATCCAAAGAAGCCTTTCAAGCCCAACAACAACCACAAGTCCAAAAAGAAAGACAAGAGCAAGAAGACAGCTACTGCCAAGAAGGAAGGAGGAAAGCTCCATTGCAAACATTGCGACACTGATGGGCATGATGAAGAAATTTGTTGGAAGTTGCATCTTGAACAGAGGCCAAAGCATTATGGAGGCAAAAAGAAGAAAAATGCCGTTGCAACAGCGCAACGAGATTTGGGTTCCGACTCAGGTGACGAAACCATGATTACAACCGTGGGAATGCAAGGTAACAAAACTCCTCATACTGGTTCAAGTTCTACTCATGTTTCTAAAGAAAATGATAAAAGAAGAAGTGAGTTGTTTCACATCAGAGTTGTATCTAAGCATACGAAGATTGAAACATTATTTGATCCAAGTTCTCAAGTAAATTTGATCTCATAATCAATTGTTAAGAAGTTGGGCATACAGACTAAACCTCACCCCAAGCCTTATCCTCTTGGATGGGTATGTGACAACGCTACGCTACATGTGACTAAGCAATGCAGGTTAAGGTTTGCTATTGCTTCAAAGTTGATCGATGAGGTGGACTTAGATGTTGTTCCTCTTGACATCTGCGGTGTCGTATTGGGAAGCCCATACTTGTATGATCGAAAAGCAGTATTCTTCTGTCATGAGAACAAGTACCATCTCACCAAAAATGGGGTGGAGTACATTGTGAGAGCTCACAGTATGAAGGATAACACCACTCTTGTTAGTGCAGGACAGATGAAGCGGCTCATCAACACTAATAAGAGATACATGCTCATGGTTGTGAGAGCAAAAGATGCTGAGGCATCCGATGCTTTCAAAGGTTGTGATCCTTCTCATAAAAATGCTATGATTGGTATTGTGGCTAACTATGATGAAATATTTCAGGAACCTACAGGTTTGCCTCCCAAAAGGGAGATTCAACATGAGATCCATCTCCAGCAGGATGCCCCTCTTCCTAATGTGGGCATGTACAGGTTGTCCGCAGTTGAAATGGCAGAGATTAAGAAGCAGGTTCAAGACTTGTTGGACCAAGGAGTGATTAGACCCAGCTCCTCTCCATGTGGTTTTCCGATTGTGTTGGTGATGAAGAAAGATGGAACATGGAGGATGTGCGTTGACTATTGGGCTC
>LPNX010310293.1:26444-91682 GCA_001517045.1 Pseudotsuga menziesii | reverse complement strand
AATAAAATTAACCTAATCTCACTTAGTCACAATCCCGATCATCCAAAAGATAACCAGTTCTTCAAATAGTTGGAAAACAACAGACATTTCCCAACGACATATATAATGCAACAATGTATCAGTATTAAAATTTATAGCATACTTCTAATGTCAATATTATAGGTAACGAGATTGTTAGGTCAATTGATTGACCTGGCTGGCGAGGATGAAGCAAATGTTGAGTCAGTCAATGAAGCAGTCTTGATGCAGCTGTATATGAAGCAGTTGAAGAAGAACCAAGATAGACTGCGTGCAAGATGAGCCACATTTAAGCAAACCCTAAACCTACTAAACCTTAGCAAATAAGGAATGAAGGGATACCTAGCGAGCTGGTAGGGCTAGAGAGGCGCGCATGAGAGGTCAATGTAATCGAAAACCCTTTCAGAAGAGCAAAATATGCAGAATTATTTGAATCCCTTTTCAGTATCGTGCCGTTGGCACGGCGTTATAATTTGGAAGAAAAGAACTCAAACCTAAAAATATATATTTATGAACAATATATTCCAGGAACCGAGAACTCCCATTTCCTGCAATCAAACCTTCTTTCACATTCACGTCCCTTCTTAGCCCTCAACCTATTTAGAATCTCGCGGTGAAATCTTCAAGCAAACACAAAATAAAAATGTTTACTATTCCTTTCGGCACATAGGGAGGACTTGACACTCGGTCGGCTTGGGACATGATGAGATCACAGGCGCTCCAACCTGCAGAATGGCCTTCACGCGCCAGGAGGGACTGTCTTGCCTTATGGGATGGGTAGTGGGCACCCTCCTTGGGGACTGTGGCAAGAGGGCATGCCATGCAACCCCCATGGCTGCATGCATGCAACTCTATTCTTCTCAGTGGGCTCTCTGTCATACCATTGGATAGGCGATCGACGAAGGAGCTCGTGGGTGGACAAGAGAAGCTGCCTTGGGAGACTGATGGAGGTGCTGATGGTAGGAACTGACAGAAGAAGGAGACTTGGGAGGAGCTGGAAGGTGGTAGGTGGAGTGGGAGAGTGTTGCCACGTGGAGAGACAGAGCACCAAGTTCAAGGAGAGCATTTTCCCAGCTATTGGTTACAGGTATGTTTTCATTTTACACGTATGTTTTTATATTTAGTTGTGAGTTTGTGGATAAGCACACAGGCCCACTTAATGGGGTCACGAGTACTTTTTTAGAAACCCAAGAATGAGAGACAGAGAAACCTCTGCTATTTTATTTTCGTGATTTCTCTAAAGATTGAATGTGGCATCTAAGCTTTCTTTTTTTCGGTAGAGTTGAAATTCATTGGTACATATGGGTTGAAGGAAGCAGGTGTGAAAAATTTGGCAATAGATTCATTATCTTCTCGTTATCATTTTGTGTTATGTTTAAAGATAAGACTATTTTTCTTGATTGCATCCTTTGTTTAATATTAAAGTTATTACATAGAGTAGGATGCCTCTCCTATAGAAAGTCGACTCTCATCTTTTGATGATTGCTGCATAATATATTATGTTACTCTGTAAAGGGGAGTAGACTCCAAGCCTTATTGTTTTGTATGGTCACTACATAGAGAAGGAATGCTCTCAGTAATGAGATTCATTGCAATTTTGCATACCAATATTTTATGTGGTCGTTGTATGGCTACATTCATATCCATCGTTTTTGGCAATTAATTGTTGATAGAGTAGAGCCTCAGTTCATCTTTTGTTGTTCACTACATTTGGTTCTTTAATTTCTCTTATTGGAAGAGCATGGGCTTTTTATCGATTCATTATCCTTTGTTAGAGTGTAGAAGGGTATCCTGTGCATTTGTTAATGTTAAATTACACATCTATTTCCTTTGGGAAAAGAGAAGTGACCATTTATGGTTCAGTTATAGTGTTAAATTACACAAGTAAATTCCTTTGGTTAAGCTCTTAATAACACCTTTATGGTATTTTTTTTATATGTTTGAAGATAGTTCGTAATTGTTTACCTTCAAAAGGAAGATATGTGACTTCTATTTGATTTTGGGAAAAAATCATGAGGGGTTATCTTTTAACTTACCATAGACTAATCTACAATATTCTTATTAATATGAATTTTTGAGTAAATAAAACAAAATTTAATAGAAGGGGAATGATATCCCTTGGTTTATAAGTTAAAAGGGTTATGTGCTTTTCGGGTAAATGAAGGGCATAGCCCTTCACCTTTGTGAATAGATCATATTAAATTGCATACTCTTTGGAAGGGATTATATATTAAGTTTATGATAAGTTATAAAAGAAAGAGACATGTCGACAATATGTATATACATATAAGGAAGGGTGTATAGCCAAATGTTGTGTTTTAAAGAGATGAAAATTTTTATCAAAGCTTTGTATTATATTAGGTAATCTATATTTTATGTATATAGAGGTTAGTTTGATAAATAGTGTTTCATTTTGCAATTTATTTTATATTTTTTACTGAAAGATTAACTGTTGTATTCCATTCTATGTATAATATTGTTTAAACCAAATTCATTTACAAAATTTACTTTACATATTTTAATTGTTGTTTTCCTCGATGCTAATTAGGTATAGGTAAATGCCTATTGGTATCTACGTTAAACAATATAAACAACTCTTACAACGTTAAAAGAAACAATATAATGATATTTACTAGCACACACACACAAAATATTATATGCAATAACTTATCTATAACCAATAATACATTTTTCCAATTCAATTCTCCTTTACATATTAATTGGTAGTGTTGCATTGGAGATATATTTTTTTTAGTTTTATCATAAATTTTCTATGCATCACAAATGACATAATGACATATTGCAGGTGCTCATACAAGTGCATAAAATAGCATTGCAAAGTCCAAAAACAAAGGTGTGCAAGGTGTAAGGTATACTTTTATTTTATCAAAAGCCTTACCTATGTTTATTACTTTCACCGCACATTATGATGTTATCAAATAATCTCACGTGCATGCATGCATCTCATAGTATATATTCTTAAAAAAGATACATAGTACATCAACAATAGAAAACATGTGAAGACACCTCCTTATTTTATATGTCAAATCAAATTGTGTGGGAACCCCATTTATGTGTTTTTTCACAAGGAAAAAAGCCTGTCCTTGATATTCATAAGATGAATCAAAGGGCATCTGATGTGCCATCCCTGAGTGAGGGCTACAAACATAAAATATCATAGAGAGAATATCTGAAAATAGTATACCGATAATAAGACTCAACACAACAAGTTGCCCAGGGGGAGAAGCAGGAACATACCCAACAATGGCACTACCATACATCATCCAGTCAACAACAACTATAAGCAACCTGTCCCTCAAAACCCATCTCTACCATGAACATATAAGAAGCAGAGCTGTTGTCAGAATGTGCTCGCTCTCAAATCACAAAATAGGTGCAAAGAAAATGGAGTACAAGCTCTAGCTCCAAGCTCAAAAGATCATTATATTGTCATGAGTGACCGAAAGGTCATCAAAAAGTTCAGTAAAGATACATGTACTAGGAGCCAAAGTCAGGGAAGTCTTCGATAGACTGTCTGCTTGCTTATTATGTTCACGATAGATATGACTGAAGGACAGGTTAAGGAAACCAGAACATAGTTTTCTGATATCTCTACACCAGTGACTGAGATTGGGTGGAGAAAGGGCAGCAATACCCTTAACCTAGTTAATAATGACTAAAGAGTCCCCAAAAATGTTAAGTCTGGGGATACCCATCTCTTGGGCTATATGCAAGAGTGCCCAAAGACCTATCAGCTTAGCTTTTGTATTGGTACATGTTCCTGCCCCCAGAGCAAACTCGAAGGAGTGAGTCTTATTCAAGTAAATACAGATGCCTATACCTCCATTATTTTTTACTGATGCTCCATCAAAATAACCACAGGGATATACAATTTTTAGACCTGAGTCTATGACTCGAATCCTTTTTGCCTTTCTACAAGGAGGCTGATACAGTTGTGATAAATTTTCAATTTGGAAAATAATGTTCAAGACAGTAAGATTTTTTCCTTCAAAAATGTATGCATTCGTTGCTTTCCATATAGTCCACATAGCGAAGAACAGGAGATAACAACAAACTGAATACTTGGAGAACCTGTTAGTCCAGTTCTTCATATAGTTAAGGAGACTAGCATTCGGCTGTGGGGGAGTGAAATGATATTTTCCACTGAGATGACTGATAACCTCATTCCATACAGTGCAACGAGAGAAAATATGTTGAGCACAGTCTTCATCTGCATTACAGAGAGCACACATGTCGGGCCCAATCCATCCTTTTCTCTGGAGTTTGTCCCACGTTAAAATATTATTTTCCAGTACCACCATATAAAACAGCTTATTTTGGTGGGAAGAGTACCACACCAAATGAGAGCTTATAGATTGTTGCCCGTCGGTGGATGAGAGGATTGAACAATAAATTCATATACAAGCTTTGCTGAGGTTGTACCGACATTTCTGTCATAATCCCATACGACAATATTAGGCGAGGAATTGAGCCTAATCCTTCCCATCTCCAATCCTTTCGTATAATTATCCCAGGCATGTTTCCAATCCCCCACAATGTCTAAGTCTTCAGTCGTGTACCAATAATTGTTGGATCCTGGCAAAATATTACGTGCCTGAGCAAGAGAAGAGATATCCAAGTCCTCCAGATATTCCCTGAGCCCCGTAGGTAGCGTAAAATAAGTTTGAACTCCAATGATAGGGTCAATACCTAACAGGACATCCTATCCATTCCCAACATGCCATGATAAGCACCTTCCCAGCCAGGGATGAGTTTGCACGAAGCCTTTCCAGAAAATAGAACCTCCTCTGTAATTAAATTTTTTACCTCTGAGCCATGACACCGCTGTGTGGTTCTTTAAATACTTTGCCATAAGAACATTGTGCCACACTCCATCACTATGAAGCACCATCCATAAATTTTTTGATCTCAGAGCAACATTAACCCAATGTAAATTTTTTATGCCCCATCCACCATACTCATTCGGCCAGGATAGTTGCTTCCAATGAGTTAAATGATGCCTGTGTTTATTCCCAGAAGAGCCCCATAAGAAGGCGAAGGTGATACTTCCGAGCCTATTAAGGACAGAAACAGGAATGGGAGCCAGACCAAACCAATATACAGGGAGGCTAGACAGAACAGCTCGAACAAGTATCAGTCGGCCTCCCAATGAAAGAAGCTTATGCGACCATTTAAGTTTTTTGTTTTCATACTTCTGCACCAACCAATCCCAGTTGCTGACTCTATATCCGAATAATTTAAGATAATAACCCAGGTATTTGAATCCTATGACAATTGGTTCCATTTTATATGGAAGAACCCTTCCAATATCACCCAATATACCCAAATCCACATTATTGTAGAGGAAGCATGATTTATCAACACTAATGCTCATCCCTGAGGCCTTACAGAATGTACTAAGAATAACATCAAAAGCAATCCATTCAGGTAGGGTGCCAGAGCCAAGTAATATCACGTCATCGACAAAAAGAAGGTGAGTGAGGGATAGGGTAGAGGATATTTTAATTCCTCTGATGAGACCATTCTCCCTAGCATCTGAGATCAAGAGACTAAGACGTTCTATAACGAGTATAAAGAGCAGAGGTGACAATGGGCAGCCTTGTCTTATTCCCCGAGAAGCAACAAAGAACTGGGAAGGGATGTTGTTTACCAGAACTGCAAAGTTTGCTGAAGAGATACATTCCATAATCCAATTGACCCCAAGAAGGGGTACTCTAATTTGTATCAGAATGAGTCTAATATAGGACCAATTAACTCTATCAAAATCCTTCACCAAATCCAGTTTGAGGATGAGAGCACATGTGTTATTGGTCTTGATAGAGTGTAGGGTTTCCTGGGTAATACTTATAGGTTCCACTATCTGACGATTTTTAAGGAACCCGTACTGCTCTCTGGAGATGTGAGAGTCCAAAAAAGGCTTAAGTCTGACAGCAATCACCTTAGAAATTAACTTGTACAGTAAATTGCACAAGGAGATGGGTCTAAAGTTGGCAAAGGTAGTGGGTTTGTCCTTTTTAGGAATCAGGGCAATGAATGTGGAGTTCAATGAGGGGGTAATGTACCCAGAAGTTCTAGCACATTCAATAGCATGTAATAAATCATTGCCCAGCAACTCAAAGAAGTGTAAGTAAAATTCAACAGGCCAACCATCAAGGCCTGGGCTTCTATCCTTCTTGAATGATTTTAAAGCACTTTCAATCTCAGACAGTGTGACAGGAGCAATGAGGCTGGGTGCAGTAACCTGAGAGACCATAGATGGGTAAAGTGAGACCACCTGGAGCTAGGTCAGCAAACAAGTTTGATTGTCATCACTGAATATCTGAGCAAAATATCTTTTACCCGTCTCCTTAAGAGCATGCTCATCCTGAATACAGTGACCCTCCTCATCATCTAAAGACCAGATAGTGTTATGGTTCCTTCTACCAAAGGCAATAGCATGGAAGAATTTGGTATTGGAGTCACCATATATGGCCCAATTAGTCCGGCTCTTGAGTTGCCAAGTAAGCAAGAGATGTTCCTGCAACTTCTTCTTTTGTGATCTAAGCTGAGTCAGGGTGAGCTGATCCTCATGTGTGAAAATACCTGAATATGAACCCGACACGAGGGTTTCGATGTTCTTTTCCAACCTCATAGCATTAGATTTCATAGAATTTTCCTTCTCCCGGGTCCAAGCTTTTACTTCCCTCTTTAGAGAACGTAGCTTATGAGTGAGGTTGTCCAAACAGTTAAGAGAGGAATGAGGGTCAAGCTACAACCATCTTTTTGTAACCCAGAGGTTGAATTCTGGATCAGATTGCCAAGATCGATTAAACTTATAGGGATAATTGCAAGAAACCATCTATTTATCCCATTCTAAACAGATCGGGTAGTGATCGGATATATCAGCATGATGAATCCATGTATGATGGACTTTGAGGGAGGGGATCAGGGCAGATGAGAGTAAGAAACGATCTAATCTTTTGTCGATACCATCATCACCAATCCTTCCATTTCTCCATGTGGGCCCAAAAAAGATTGGTGCAATGTCCAAAAGACCTGCAAAATCGAAAAGGCGTTTGAAATGGGGGGCAAGTGGAGCCAGGATGACCTTTTTACCCCAGGTCTCAGCAGCATTCAAGGTCAAGTTGAGGTCCCCACCCAAGATCAAATTAGGTGCACTAAGAAGGCCCCCCCGAAGGACTTTATCCCAATAAAGTTCCCTGTTTCTGTAAGGACCATAGCAATTTATAACAACCAGAGGAGCATTCATTCCACGAAAGTCTGCCTTAACAAGAATTCTAGCTATGGTCTCAAAGGCATGACATCTAACCCTATGAGGGTTCTAGGCTGTTCGTAACCTCCCTGAGAAGCCAGAAGCACAGGTGGCGCAAAATTCCCAATTGGGTAAAAGCTTAGAGAAGGCATGGAGTGCAGGATAAGTACTGCACATAGTTTCTTGGAGTAGTATCATATCAGGTTGGATTGAGTGGAAAAGGGAGCGAAGGCTGAGCTGTTTGGTCTTGCCTCCAAGACCTCTAACATTGAGTGAGAGGATTTTCATAAGGGAACGGACGGGAGGGGTGACGATGCTCTAAGTCCCCGAGGAGGTTCCCCTGGCCACATCTTTTAAGCGAGCCAAGAGAGGAACATAAGGTGGTGAGGTAGATGACAGAGTCCCAGATAAATCCTGCTTATCCTTTTTCTTTTTCCTGACAGTTACATTTGCAAAACGAATCGAGTTCAGGTGAAGCGTGGACGGGAAAGTAGGTGTTGAGGCCGAAAAGATGGACAGTGATCTTTGAAGCAAGGGGTCAGAGAAAGTTGTTAAAATATACTTACTTCTAAAAGTGATTCTACATTTAAAGCATTTGGATTTACTATTTTCATAACATATTTTTTAATCTAGATTAATTAACAAACAAATAAGATGAACTAGACGAAATATTCAACCAACTTCAATTTCAATATAGTGGAAATGAATGAATGGTGGTTATGATTTTATTTATGGAAATAAATAAATGTTTAAGATGGATGTATAATATCTTTATTTCTTTTATGTTATAAAAGAATATAAATTTTTTTATTTACTTTATTTTTTTAGTAAATTATGACTCGATCTATTTTTTATCTTAATATTAAAAAACAAAATTAATAAGTACAATTAAGATTTATAAAAAAGTTGTAACATTTTAAATTTTTCTTATTACTAATTTTGTAATTCTTTTATTTTTTATCTTAATATTAAAAATTACAAATTTAATAAGTAAAATTATGATTTATAAAATATTTGTAACATTTCAAATTTTTAATAAGTAGTCATTCTGTTTTTTTAAACTTTACAAAGATATAAAATTTAATATTGAACATTTTATTTTCTTTTAAGGTTTAGAATTTTTGTTATATGATTATTATTCATATAATAATAATAATAATAAAATAACGTTTACTTTATAATAATTCCTTAAAAAAATATTAAATAAATATAATATATCAATTAAAACATTGGTTGAAAAATACATTATTTTTTAATAATAACTTACATAAATTTATATATTGTTTTTCCAATTAAATTTCAAAAAAAATAATTAACAATAATACTAACTATACTTTAGTAAGTATATATTTTTATTTCTTAAAAAAATTAATTTTTTTTTTATTATATACAAAATTAATTTAACTAAAACTTTATAACTTCATAATTAATTAATATGAAGATCCACTTTTTTTATATAATATATTACACTTTACTTTTATATAATTAATTAATATGAAGATCCACTTTTTATATGATTCTTATTCCTATCAAAAAGAATAATAAAGAATTTACTTTTCCTCTATAATAATTCTTAAAAAAATATTAAATAAATATAATATATCAATTAAAATATCTAGTGGCATAGTGGAGACCATCTGCTTGCGTAGTAATCCATCCGAGAAAAAAAAAAAAAAAAAAAAATTCTTAGGTATCCTAAACTATATATATGCTATGGCAACTCTCCACCTAAGAGTAGAATTATTCAAGTATATTACCTCCACCGAAGAAAGTAGTATACCCAATTAATTTGGAATAAATATAATATATCAATTAAAACATTTGTTGAAAATTAAATTATTTTTTAATAATAACTTACCTAAATTTATATATTGTTTTTTCAATTAAATTTCAGCAAAAATTATTAACAATAATAATAACTATACTTTAATAAATATATAATTTTATTTATTTAAAAAATTAAAATATTTTTTTTATTATATACAAAATTAATTTAACTAAAACTTTGTAACTTCGTAATCAATTAATATGAATATCCATTTTTTTTATATAATATACTACACTATATCAAAAAATTTAAATGTTGTGTTTTAGAATTGCATTACATGTTTTTGCACCACATGTTTTTGCACCACTTGCACACAATAAAGTTTCAATATGACAAAGATTTTGGATATTACACTCTTATTGTTACTTTCATTAATAAAAAGTAGACTCTTAAAATTAACTTCGTAAATTGTCAACCAACTAAAATCCTCCACATGAGGTCACAAAAAAAAATTTAGTTAGGTGGGATTGATTGGGCTAGGCCTCCATTAATGCCCTCCAATCTTTTTCTTTTATCTTTTTCTAGATATATCCAATAATTTTTAGTTTTTTTTTTTATATTTTTTTGAGATATTTTCCAATGATGTCCATTAACCTACCCCTTTTTTTATATTATTAGAATTTGGACAATTTTAAGTTTTTCTTTATATTTTTTGAGATATTTTTCAATGATGTCCATTAACCTATCCTCTTTTTTATATTATTAGAATTTGGACATATTTGGTGAGATTCAAAATGTTATGAATTCCATATTAATGATCCACATTTAAGGAATGTATAAATAAATTATTTATTGTTTCTCTTTATAAATTTGAAATATTTTTATTTATTTAGTAGATAGATCCATAAATTTATGCAATGTTACTTGATTGTAACATAAGAACTACAAAAACTAACAATCCATTGTCATTTGGATGAGAGAAGAATAATTTTCATGATTACTTTTGAAATGCGGATAATGTAATGGCCAATTATGTGAAGAATATAATGTCTTTAAAATATTGTATCAACACTTCAAATTGTCTTTCTTGTTGTATATGTCCACATCTCCTTGCTTAGCTTGTAACACAACGTTCTTTTATTGAACACCTAGGTACAATTGCTAGTTTTAAATATTCATCGAATCTCCAGTCTTATCGACATTAAAAAAAAATACCATATCTCTCTCACATTTCCCGCAAAAGGAGGAAGATAATGTTAAATTTTAACTGAGTCATAAGTAAAGCCCATCAGAACGCCTCATTATGAATTGCCCAAGTTTAGCTTCAAACAAATCAAAACCGATTCAACTGCCCAATTTCTTTGGAGGAAAGTGTTGTGTTTTTCTTATACATCGCACTTTTATACCAGTAAGATCACAAGAGGGAACTGCCCCTGAACGTTGTTCCATTAGAAGCTAAGCTTATCAAGCCTCGACTTTCTCCAATAAATCGCGAGGTTGTTACACCAGAAAGTATGCACATTTTGTAATAATTTGGTGAAATAAAATATTATTAACTTCTTCTTGCAGGGTTTAACAAAACAAATCGATGGATATGGAATTTTCAATAAAGGAAAAGTGCTGCCACATTAACAATTTTCAATAAAGGAAAAGTGCCAAATCACAAATATATCTCCATTTATCAAGGAAAGGATTGGATCAAATTTTTTACTTGATGAACAACCAAGAGGAGTCGATTCTCATCATTCATATATATATATATATAAAGAAAAAGAATAAGAAATCGATTCTCATCATTTATATATATATATAAAGAAAAAGAATAAGAAATCGACTACAAGTGGGGGAATACTCCGTGAGAGAAGAAACTTGGCTTTCTTCTTCTTCTATTTGTTCCCTTTGGGGAAAGCACTCTGTAGAATTGGAGGAATTTCTTTTTTTCATTCTGTACTTATTTTCCGTGTCATATTTTTTAACAAAGAATCAAGAAATGTTATCTTTTAACTAGTTTTCTTTTGGTTGTAGATCATTCTTTGTAATTATTTATGTAGCTGCAATTGAAGACCAGAGGTTACTCAACGATCTTTTTAACACAGTCATTTGTAAGATGTTCTGTAAAAAAAATGTTTATAATTTGCACATTTTATTATAAATCAAACATGATTATCTTGACTCATTTTTGTGTTTAGATTTTCATGTCTTAGTGGGTGAAATGAACATGTTTCTCACTGTATAAACAATTTATTTGAAGGTGAATAATAAGTGTTTTCAATTATTTATCTTGGAAGGAATTGGTCTTCTTATTCAAATGACTTTTTATTTAACTTTGTTTAGGTACGTCAGTCATAAAACTTCATTTTTTATGCATCAGAAATCCTAACATTAATCATGCAAATCCTAATATTAATCATGCTCCTATGCAAGATAATTTACGATAGATTAGGTAGAACAAATTTTAATATTAAATTATAATTTTAGTTTTATTTCATAATTGGAAGCTACATGTTAGCAATTGCTTAATCTGTGTGTTTCCAGCTCTTGAAATTTGTATCATAAATTAGGTATTTCAATTGCATGTTTTAGAACTCATATCATTAAGTTGTGAGACTGATCCGGATTTATGCGTGAACGAAATGAAAGAACATATACAGAATCATAATCACAGACATTTTGCAAAGATAACAGAGATACGGTAAACACATATTCTATTAAATTGCGAAAATAGAATAGACTGTAATACAATTGCTAGAATGGTGGTAGCTATCTCTGAGAAGAGATGTGGCTTCTACGCTCATCTGTGCTAAGCTGAATACAAAATGACGCCAAATGGGCCTATTTATAATAAGAATGAGCATGAGAACCCCAAAAGTCCAAAACGTAACCCTAGAAGAGGAATCATCATAAAGTTTGTGGCCCCAAGGTGGTAAGTTGAACAGTCAACTTCCCAGGGTCATAACTGTTGCATACGATCTTCGATTTGGGCGTTCGATAGCTCGTTGGAAAGGTATATCTAAGCTTTACAACTTTTGATTGGCCAAATGCATACCGATGGCGACCATTTGACCCCCGAATTGCCAAAAACATCGTTTACGGCCTCAAAACATCCCCAAAAGTTTGGGACCTGAAAAAACGTAGAAAAATAACTAGGAAACTACTACAATGGACAATTGTTTTGAGCTAGTGGAATAGGTGGGTGGCCACCGATATCCATCTAGATCAAAGACTCTCTTGTTGAGAGCAAACCCATATATACAGCGAGGTCTTTGTTCCCATGAGAGTTAGCTATTTCAAACACGGCAGGGGTTGTGTTAAGTGCCTTGTGTGGGCTTTCTCTCCATGTTGGCAATAGTCAGAAAATCTTGCCAACATAAACCAAAATATGTTAAGATATCATGACCTGTCTTTGACTTGATCATGTAGGAAATGTCCAAATAAGGTGAACATTGTAACCGTTACATGGATCTCTTCTTGTTAATATTTATCTTAAATACAAGGTCATATTACCCATAAGATGTTTGTATCAATTATTTGATTAATTATACTCACCACCTTCATTCATCAATAAATGTACCCAATGTACACAAATTACTCAACAAATTGGCTCACAAACGAATGCAAATAAGCTCAACCCTATGCTATTGACAAACAATCTAAAGACTACATCCCACGGCATTTCTTTAGGGCTGAATTAAAGATCATTACCTAATTCTTGTTAAGAACTCTGACTCGTGTGTCTCGCATTATACCCTTTGGTTATAGATTAAATATTGGCGTAAGTTCACTCCCTTCTAGAATACCATCAGCTCATACCTACCATGAATTTCATTTTACCATGGCCTCATGAAACTTTACAATTTGACAATCCCATGCATTGTTGATTAACTCTAAATCTATCCTTACTAGGTGAAGAACATGTCTTTAGTTGACGTACTAAAATAATTATTATGTATTCCCTTGACTAGACATCAAGTGTATGTACTCATTCCATTATTGTTAGATATTTATTATTATTATATGTTTTATCTACCACATTGCTTCCTCAGTAACTTATCAATATATCATGTGTTATTATACTCTTCCTAATGGGGTGTTATAAGCCTTAAACCTATTCATGTTACTTCACCATTATGTTCCTTGATACCTATATGAATTGCACATTACAAGCTTGATGATAACGCCACTCTTTTTCATTATTTAACTAGACACCACTTACTAGAAATTCCATTGATATGGTGGTAGTTTCATTCTCTACCTTCATTACAACTCTTGCCTCTAATATTATAACTTTGATAATGTCAATAAAACAATTACTAAATATTTCTCGGTAATTTAATAATGGGCCATACTCTCTATACTATACAGTTTAATTGATAGCTTATATGTTTTCCCTATCATTTTGCTATAGCAAGATTGAAATGTCATCTATCCATTTGCCTCCTTCTACATCGATCCTTATGATTAGGCTTGGGTAACATTCTTCCTGTCACTACCCACTCACTACCACTTGCATCGTAATTACTATCATTCAAAACATATTGTTCATGTCCTACTTTTCTTTATGACGTCTCCACTTGTCACATATTTACCTATTAATATCATAATCACTTTCCAACCTCTTAGTCCCCGCCAATTGACATGCATGGGGGCGTCGCTGATGGACTAATACTATATCACGTCCGTTCATATTGGGGGTTTAATTATTATAAAAAAACAAAACATTATATTGGGGGTCATATTTAGGGTTTAAGGGTTTAATTTATTTAGTATATAAATAGGCCAATATCTAGGGATTTATTTAATATAAAGAATGGAGAAGCAACGCTAGGGGAGCATGGGGTTTTCACCTAGTTTTGCATCTTGGCGAGAGAAGCACCGCGCAGTCACGACATATCGAATTCAACCCTCTTCTCGGATATAGTCGGATTCCCCCCAAGGTTTTCAGGAGGATGGGACCACAACAGTGGAGTGATCGAAGGGTAAAAACGTAGGGTTCAGTAGCAACAAATTTGATCAATAGTTGTTACATCGTGCAGTTGCTTCAATTTTTAGTGAAGAGAGTTCCTTCTGTTTGAAAAACCCCATCACCTGAAAGCTAAAACTTATAAAAAGACCCATATATCCAAGTGCAAATCCATAAGAGAAAAATCCGCAAAGAGGTAAGCTGGTTCAGGTTTCCCAGCTAGCAAGGTCTCTTTTATTTCTTGCAAAGGACAACAAAGCCCATTTTACTAGAGTACATTTTATACAGCGTAGTCCGATCTAAATTATAATAGGGTAATTTGACTAGTATAAATTGGATATGGAAGGGATACCGACTGTTATGATGGTGATTATGGGTAAATAGTTGCTACCTATACTTTTCCCTTCTTATTGCAAGTAATGTTTATGGGTATGCTTCTGGAACCTTCTGTCGGACTTGAATAACACTATCACCACATGGTCCCTCTTGCTTTTATAAAAAGACCCATATATCCAAGTGCAAATCCATAAGGGGAAAAATCCAGTAACAGCGGAAGCAGATTCAAAAAATCCATTTCACAATCCAGATTCAGTCATAGGGGAGCATGGGGTTTTGCCACGGTTTTGCAGCTTAACGAGAGAAGCACCACGCATGAGGTAGAAGCAACGCACAGGAGAATTGGGGTTTTGAGTCGTGTTAGAGCATTGGGGTTGCACGCTAAGGGAGAATATACTTGACGGTGGGGAGCATGGGAGTATCTGTTATTCTGTATTCTCCTTTCTTCCTGTGTATTAGTATCTCTATAGAAAGTTTTCATTTGGGTTTTCACCCAGTCCTATATTTAATAGAATATATTTTCATCATTTGGATAGTGTCACCATCCAAACTGCTTGGCATTCTTTTATGATTTTAGAGGTTATAACATAGGGGAGACTGTCTCTGGCCCTAAATTCTTTGTCTCTTTCTCTGGTGGTACTCTGGGCTACACACTCTTCCGTTGTTATCTATCACTGACTTGATAAAGCGTCTATCTCAAGCCAATAACGGAGGTATGGGATCGTAGCCAATTTATGTATATATGGGTGATCTTGGTCATTAGGTGGAGAAAGCTAGGTATGTAGAATCTCTTAGTTCAGTTAAGTGCTTTTTTATTTTAACCGGGTGTATAATGAAAGTGGGATAATTCTTTTGTTTAACAAGCGGGATAAATCTTGCCTATCACTGTCTTGACATTTGCCTGGATTTTCACTCATCGCTGCTCCCAATATTCAATAGCGTATATTTGCATCTCTTGGATAGATCCATCATCCAAAGCACTTAGAACCAATTTGGCTTGTTAAATTGAGTATTTTGAATTTTCATAAAATGACTAAAAGTCTGATCACCATTTCTTGGTGACCTTAGTGATATTGGTCATATAGTCACATGTTTTTCATAGGAAGTTCCCTGAATTATTTTCCTCTTGTATTCTAAGCTCTTTTATTTTCCATAGTTATATATTATTGATTGGTTGCCTACCTTTGGATCTAAGTCCTTAGATAGACAGATGAGACGGGGTCTTTCGAGGCATAAAATTTTATTATCTTCTTTATTCCTGTATATTGGTATCTATGTAGAATGTTTCCATTTGGATTTTCACTATCAGTCATATCTTCAATAGAGTATAAATCCATTACTTGGATGGAGCCATCATCCAAACTACTTGGCATTTTTCTATGGTGGTATTATGAGCTTCTCTCTCTTCTATGGTTATTTATTTTGTATATCTGCATTTGGATTCCAAGACATTAGGTAGATAGATGAGATCAAGTCTTTCAAGAAATAAAATTTCCTTTGTTGTCATTTTGAACTCTCCTTTCTTTCTGCCTATTGGTATCTCTGCAGATTCTCGCCATTTGAATTTTCAGTCACCATTCCTCCCAATTTTCAATAGTGTACATTTACATCACTTGAATAAAGTCATCATTCGAACTACTTGGAACTAACTTGGATTTTTAAATTTAGAGTTTAGATTTTTCACAACATGTCTGGAGGGATGAACACAGGGTTACCTTACTGATATTGGTTATATTATTAGATGTTTCTCATAGGAAGTTCAGGGTTGTTCACCATGTTAGTGTTGGGACAGATTGTCCCATCCCTATGTAATAGGGTGTTTTGAAACTATACACCTCGTCATAGTAATTGTGTAACATTTTATTTTAATTGTCTAGTGGATTGTAAGATCAGAGATATAAATTTGTGTATATAAATTTTGGTTGCCTAGTTTATTGTTAGATCAAAGATACATTTATGCTTCCTTAGGAGAGAGGATTCCATGTTCAACTATAGAAGAGTTGTTCATTTCACAGGTGGAAACACCTAATATATGTTTACTTTCTCCTACTAGTCAATAGCAGCAATCGGAAGTTGATTCCATAGACTCCCAGATTCTTGAGGTAATGCATTTCATGTTAGATCTCTATAATTCATTAGATATCCTTTGTAGGTCATGTACTAGTTTATCCAATTCTATATGTTTGGATCATATGTTGGATGGTATGAGAGTCTCCACTGCTATTTCCTTCTCACTTGTCATGTATTTGATAGTCAGGCTTGGCACATTACCATCATTACAAACTTGTTGTCACACTTGATATCATAATGTCTCTTGGGTAAGGGTTGTTTCTAATGTAGTTAGCAATTGTTATCATTTCATTTTTCTTTTTTAAAACTAATTTTGTCCTGTTGGTACTTTATTTCAATTTGAATATGTCATGTGAACTGCACGTATTTGTATGTTTCTCTTTCCATATTCACTATTTTTCTTCACTCCATGACACTGTTTTTGGGTGACACTAATGCACTTAATTTCCTTTTGTCTTCCACTTATGTAGTTCAAGGAATATTTAGAATGCTTTATCTAGACAATAAAATTTGGTGTATACCCATTCATTTATAGTTAAATCTGAAGTATATTCAATCATATTAATTATTTAACTTTCAAATTTGGGATGCTAGGAGAGAGAATAGAAGGTTTGCAATAATTGGCCAGAAGGAAATCTCACTAGTTTGTTCCTATGAGAAAGAAATGGCATTCATAGTAGTGGTTTCTTTAGCTTGTCGAATTTCACAATTCTAGGGATTCAAGCCCTCTTTACAGGAAGATTGGATTTTTATTTAATTTTGGGGGTTGTTATTGTGGTTTATCAGCAATTATGAGAAGAAAGGTAGATATTGTTCAATAGATTGTGACATGGAAGGTTAGTTTGGAAACCCTTTACATCTAGATTGACTTATTTATTTTGGGGACTGTTGTTGTGGTTAAGCAATGATTATGAGATGAAGTGTAGTATGTTCATGTTTATACAGCAATATATTATTCAAAGAGAGGAAAAACGCATATGGAATGTTGAGTCTGATGTTTCAATACCAATGTTGTGATCATCTTCAGGAGAATGCACTTATGTTTTTTTTTTTTTTTGTAACTAAGGGAATCAACAACTGGGGCTAGGCTAGTACTCACATGACACAGGGTCCAGGGATCCATTCCTGCTACCACTATACCCCTAGGTGCCCCACACCTGCCCGCAAGACATGGGACATAGGTAAACCCGGGTGGGATTTGATCTTGTGACCTCCATTTACAACAAGTAACTTCATATCAATTGAACGCCAATGATCCACACTCGTTCGGGAAGGAGAATGCACTTATGTTAATAACCAATTTTCACTCTCAATAAAATATATATTAAAACGCTCAATATTCATGAGAGTTATTATTTAGCTGATGAAGGTTGGGTATTCGATAGAAATAATCGAGATAATATGAATAGAGACATGGTTTAAAAACCAAAGAACTCTCGTGATAGTAATGATATGTTGAATTAAACCTGACATGGTTCTTTAATTTTAATCTATAGATTGTGAGATTTAAGGTAATTTTTTTCTTGTTCAGGAGAGAGGATGGACTTTATACCTTTTTTCATACGTGGCAACCAAAATATATCTACCTTGTATATTAAAGATGTCATCCAATTGGGCGTCTTTTATCTGATAGGTGGAGATCATTGAAGATTTACCTCATAACTTCTCTTTCAATTATTAGGCGAGGAATTACCCTTATATTTGTTCATTTTAAAGTCCAATCATGAATCCTAATCTTGGATGTTAGAAAAGGTTTCGCTCTTGCTTTTCATGGTCTCAAGCATGGTTGGAATTTCATTTTTACAATCTTGTTGGAGCTTGAGCATTGTACTCTCTCTATTAGATTTCATATGATCTACTTTTTATCCCATTGACTAATTTGGTAGACAATTTTTTTTTTTAATTTGTTCTTTCCTTATTTGTTGGTTCTGCATTTCAAGAAATGTTGAAAATCATGATATTAAAATATCATTCAAATTTTAGAAACACAGAAAATGGTGCAACAGCCACAGAAAAAATCTTAATCCTTAGAAATCCTAGAGGGAAAAATAAAAGGTATGTAATATGTTAGAAAAGGTTTCACTCTTGCTTCTCATGGTCTCAAGCATGGTTGGAATTTCATTTTTACAATCTTGTTGGAGCTTGAGCATTGTACTCTCTCTATTAGATTTCATATGATCTACTTTTTATCCCATTGACTAATTTGGTAGACAATATTTTAATAAAAAAAATTGTTCTTTCCTTATCTGTTGGTTCTGCAATTAAAGAAATGTTGAAAATCATGATATTAAAATATCATTCAAATTTTAGAAACACAGAAAATGGTGCAACAGCCACAGAAAAAATATTAATCCTTAGAAATCCTAGAGGAAAAAATAAAAGGTATATATATATATATACCTTTTATTTTTTCCTCTAGGATTTCTAAGGATTAATATTTTTTCAAGATATATATATATATCTTGAAAATCATGATATTAAAATATCATTCAAATTTTAGAAACACAGAAAAAAAGTGCAACAGCCACAGAAAAAATAGTAATCCTTAGACATCCTAGAGGCAAAAATAAAAGGTCTGTAATATACAGAAAAAATGTTGATAATGAAAACCACCACAGTTGAAGTAGGAAGGCAAGAAAGAGTATTGGGGTTTTGAATTTCCTTTGTTCTAGCTATATTTTATTAGGCCCTTAAAGTTACAAAATTATAAAAGCTGAAGATCCCTGTTGTAGTCCCAGTCGCTCCTTTATTTTCTCTTGTTAAAATGGTTTTTGGACAGGTATTGAGCAATAGAATTTTGGGTTTAAATTCTGTTGAATCAATATATTCATTACACATGGAAATAAGTCTTCCCAAGCCTCTTCACCCCATAGTTAACCAGTGTATATGTGTGAAAGGGATTCTTTGTAAGCTCTAGGATGGAATGATTGTCCCTTCTCTTAGCCTACTTCTTATGTTTTCAGCCACTCTATTTTACTGCATAGATTTTTGGTTGTAGGTAAATTGATTAACTCCTTTTGTTTCATATGACCTCTTGCACCTACAATCAGAGGCTAGGCTTCCCTTTGTTGCACAAATTTGTGGTTGTAGATTACTAGGTACTTGATTGATGCCTTGTTGCATGACCTCTTTTGTTGCATGTGACCTCTTGCACCTACAATTAGAGGATAAGTTTCCCTTTACATTTAGATGTCATAAGAACCTGAGGCTTTTAGAGAGTCTATTTATATATTAGTGATCTTATGTCATCATACTTTTCATTAACTGATATTTTAAGGTCTTGTTCTAAAGAATCTTAAGAAAGTAGCTAATCTTTCATAAAGAATTATGTTAATTTGGTTTTTTATAGTTTCATTGTTTTTTATAGAGGTTTTTTGTGTGTCTAAGCTTTATATTGGCTACTATAACATCTTGAATTTTTTTTGCAGTGAATCTTCTACCGCCAAAACACTCGTTGCTTAATATATTCCAAAACATGGATGTTTCTCTTGCATGAGATAGTAATTTATGGTCTGTCATTGTGTTTGAGTTATGTCTTATGGGTTGTACAGCAGAACCACTTGCATATCAATTTTGTTATCATGTTGTACAGCAGACCCACTTGCATACCAATTTTGACAGTCTATTTTTGTAGGGATATTTCTTTGGTTGTAAACTATTTAACCAAGTTTACTCTGGAGTATGGATTAAATATGCAGTTTATATTTAATTCAAAATAGACTCTGTTTTGTTTTCTGAGAAAGCTAAGTAGTCACCTTTATTAAAGATATGGTAATTTGTCTCGGTTTTAATTAAAGACGTGGATGAGATTTTCACTTAATCCATGTGTAAGTTATCATGCTTTGCTTGTATGAGCTTTGCACTTATCTGACCTCCATAAATTGCAAAATAATAATCGAGAATTGTTCCACACAAATCCATGCATATGGGTGCGTGTATTAGTTTTCCATGTTAATGAGTTGTCTCAGTTTTAGTTGTTGGAGAAAACTATGTTGGCAACACGGTATGTTCCATACCCTTTTCCAATATTTTTCAATCTACTGGCATGTTCCATACTCTGTTGAAAACTTTGTTGCGAACATGGTATGTTCCATACTCTGTTGAAAACTTTGTTGCGAACACGGTATGTTCCATACTCTTGCTCATTCTCCACCATGTCAGCCACATAGACCTAGGTGTTTGTTTGGATCCCTAACCTTTCTAATTCTAGGGTAAAATAACCAGTCTTAAACAACTCACCAACCTCCATTTGTTACCCGCCAACAATTAGGACTGGTCTCCTCTTTCAGTCCCCCTTAAAATATTTTGGTTCATAGTTTGAATAGTTGTTGGGTGGAAATCCTTTGAAATGGATTGATATGTATATTTTGCATGATATATTATTTTTTAGATATGTATTATTGAAGAGTGAATATATGAAATCGAAGCATGAGTATTCCTACTAAGTTTAGCATTCCCTCATGTAAACTATGGGCATATTATTTCTATTCTTGTTGGTTACACATTGGTTAAAGGGTCACATAAAATGGCCTGGATATTTACTTAGTTCCTAGAGGATTTAAATTAGGGTTTTGGAGCATTCCCTTCCCTTCCACACGCTAATAAATTGCTTTTGTTCAAGTGGATGCTTCACGAAGATTTGTTGTGAAGCCATTGTTTCATCTTGGTATGTTTTTTGAAGCTATGGTTAGAATTGGTGGCATGACTAAGTTTAGCATTCCCTCATGTAAATTATGAGCATATTATTTCTATTCTTGTTGGTTACACATTGGTTAAAGGGTCACATAAAATGGCCTGGATATTTACTTAGTTCCTAGATGATTGAAATTAGGGTTTTGGAGCATTCCCTTCCCTTCCACACACTGATAAATTGCTTTTGTTCAAGTGGATGCTTCATGAATATTTGTTGTGAAGCCATTGTTTCATCTTGGTATGTTTTTTGAAGCTATGGTTAGAATTGGTGGCATGCTTCTCTATATCTTTTGTTTGAAAAAGAAATTTAGAAAACCTATGTTTTTTGTTGTAAGTCCAATGCTTATGGCCTTTGATGTAAGGCCCATCACTAGGGAGAAACCAACAAACAATATTTGAGGAGGTCAAGAAAGAGAGAATGAATCTTTAGATATAAATAGCAATCTGTATTCTTATTTACTGCCCAAAAGACTCTAGGATTAATAAGTCATCTTGGAATCAGACAAACATCATAGATCAAGGGATAAGGGGTAAAAACATAAAAGCACCAGTGAAAGGAGGAACAATTAAGGTTTTATTAAACATGTGATGGGTTTCCAAATGTTTATTCATTTCCATCCACCATCTTTGTTTAAGGACTTGCCTAGTTTTTCAATTTAGATTGCTTCCCTTATTTGTCGTTTAAAAACATGGTCAATTTTTGCAACAAATTTTGTGTCCTCAATGAAAATATCGTGCAAATTTTTCATTGAGTGTTTTGCAAGAGACAATCATTGTAGATGATTATGATTAATATTTGCGCAGTGCTCTCTTAACCTATCTTGAAACGAGCATCCAGTTTCTCCAATGTAAGACATACCACAAGAACAAGGAATAGAGTAAACACCTTTTTTATGCACAAGACCAATTGAGTCTTTAACAGTATCCAACATACCTCTCAAGGTGTTAGGAGGAGAAAAAAAATATTTATATCATTTTTTCTTAATATTTTGGCAAGCTTTTCAGTAGTACCCTTTGTATAATGCAAGGCGACTTTAGGGCCAACAATATAGTATTAATTTTGTTTATCCCCTCTTTGAGAACAACTATGGGTAGATTTGTTACTAATAATTTCAAGAGGAGAATAAAGTTTAAGGGAGGAAGGGGTTGTGACAAAATGAGTAGTTTTCTCATCATAAAATAATGTTTTGGATTGGAATTATTGTTGTAAGAATTGCCTTTCAACAACATCATGTGTTTAGGTCTTCTGATATTGGCGCATCATGGAAGATGGGACAAATTAAGGTGAGGGTTGGGGTTAGGGGAGTTTCATGATGAGAAAGGATGAGGGTTTTTGGAATTAAAAATGTTAGGGCTAGAGATACTATTAGGGTTAGGGTTATAGTATGCTGTAAATATAGGTTTCTTGACAATTTTCATTTGATGACTAGGGCACAAAGAAAGGCTTGGTCTAGGTTGGTACTCTCAAACATAAACATTTCAATATGAAAAATAATGAACAAACTAGAATTGAACTTAAGAACAAGTACTTATTACAAATATCTTATATGAATTTGGAGGTGGAGCTGGTTGATTACTTCAAGAAATTATTGGATAAATTTCCCTAGTACTTGACACAACTACAAGCACTTCCACATGAAGTCAGATAAATAGCATGGCTGATTAAAAATCCTTCTCAAGTCATGGAACAAGGCGTTAAATGTAGTTATGATAGTAGGATTAGTGTTGGTAGCGTGATGTTCATTTAACTCCCATATACCTCAAGGTCATCTTGGTGAGATTATCATCAACATCTCTAATGTATGTGTGATGGGATACCCACTTAGGTGGTACCAAATAATCACATCATTAGCCTTTATAGAAACCTCCACGACAGCTTCTTGCACATCTATATTTTCCTTTGAAATTGCAAGCAAACAGTGAAATATTTTATGCCATTAATTGATTTGTCTCTAGGGAAATATTTTATGCCATTAACAGAGTTTCTATGTTTTTCATCTCTTGTTTTGATCACCTTTTGATCTTATGCAAGTACGTTGAAGTTGACTCTTCAGTTTGGGGAGGGATATTTGAATAAGCCACTGACAATACATTTTGTTTCAAGGTGTTTCATCCCGATAATAAGATTTATTCATCCTTTTTAGAGATTTGAATTGAAAGGGCATACCTTGCTTCCTAGCTCTTTGTTTTATCAATGAACTAATATGCATGTGTAAATGTGAATATATTTTTTTTCATTTATTTATGGATGCAATTACCTCATTTTGTAGCCATACTATATCCAAACTTGTAAAAAAATTGTTATAATTTTAGGTGTTTCTTAACCAACTAAAAGGTACACATAGATGGAAATGCAGATGGATCCAAGTGATGTTGTGGACTTTGCAATTTACATTGGTGAAGAGAATTGTGCCCTTGGCACAGTCTAGTGTTGAAAAGATTGTACATATGATGATATCCATGGTGAAATTATGGATGATGAAATCATTGAATATCCTGTTGATTTTATTGACCCAATTGGAATTCCTTTAAATACAAAGCAAGAGCAAAAAAATAAACTTACAACAACAAATGTAGGCATTAAGAGGAAAGTAGGCACGTTGGTTGTTTAAACATTTCAATCACATGTAATGGAAGGAACTCCAATCTTTGGAAGCATTGAAGGGGATGTGGAGGAACCTATGCATAAACAACCAAGAGTTGATCATGTGTCTATGTCGGTGCAACAACCTGCCTTGGTTGATCCTAATGTATTGGCATATTGGGAACAAAAAGTGAATAGTTTAATGGAAGAGTTTGTCAAGGAAAAGCTAACACTCAAGGTATATTTAGAAAATGGAAAACCTAATATAAAGATCTGTTGTGAAATTTGTAACATTGATTATGGAACAGGGGAAGTATCCTTGGCAGATCGAACAGTTCGTAACTTCAAAAACAATCATATGAAAACAAGGTCCCATTAACCTCACATTTCAATGTTGGGAATTAATGAAATTCCTTCATGTAACAGAGAAAAGAAGACAACAATGGCTAGAGATCAACTTGAGATTGATCAAGCAATCAAACTTCTACATGATTTCAACCAAACACAAGAGCCTAATTTGTTCAAGGTGGTGGAAGCAACACTTGCAAACTATGAGGACAAGAAAAAAATAAGAGTGGAATGTACACGATTCAATAGATGGTTCTCTTTGGTGCCAAAAAGTGGTAATATCTTCAATTCTCTAAATGAACATATGAAATTAAAGAAGCACGCTATTACTACAGATGAGGCTTCCATGATACAATTGTGTTGAGGAGTGGAACAGTTGGGAGACCAAAGAAGACTACCAATGAAAAGTCCCAACAAAGTTTGACTAAGTTCTTGATCCCATTAATACCATAACCATTACATGGGGTTTCTACAAGTTCATGGGATTCTACTTCATGTGTGTTAATTACCCAAGTTTTAATTTAATTTGAATTTGAATATGCACATTACTTTATTTGTTATTACTTGTTAGTAGCAGTTAGTAGATCATTAACCAATGTGTTTTTTCATATTATTCTAGGACAAATGCCTCCCCCGATATTATTATGTTGGGTGTATTGGGATCCCTATCTTGATAGAAGAGGGGAGAGATTGAGCACAAAGGTTCTAATGGATGACCAACGTGGTGGAACAATGTGGGCCATAGAGAAACATTTTAGGAAAACACTATGTTATTATGGTATTGAATGTCGTATTAACTGTACATACAAACATATTCATTGGAAAAGGGTTTCTGAAACAGGAATACCTTTTGATTCATTGGTATGCATTTTTTGTAAGTCGATACCTAATTGTGATGAATTTCGAATGTGTTTATATCTCGAATCAAGGAACAACATCTAAAGACATGGGAAAGATACAGGGAAAGGGAGAAGGTTGGACCATTTGACTCAAATTGAACTCAAAATGGTTGCAAGAGATGCAAATGTTGCACATATGTTAACAGTGCGATCTCTTTGGTGGGAGAGGACAAAGGTTGCTAGATTGTCTATTAGAACGGGGTCTCTAAGGAAAAAGTTGTTTGAATATGCAGGAAGGAAGGATGTGTTCAGGTTTTGCAAGGATGTCTATGAGGCTCATAAGCAAAAGGTAAAGATGCGGTTTGGGAATTTGTTCAAGATATATTTCAAAACCTAGTTCGCTCAAAGTCGAGGATAAGGTTAAGTGCATCCACTAAATCCATTTATGAGATGATTAAGTTATGGGGAGGTCCTAGATTACATAGATTTATTAGCATGAATAAGGATGGTCGTTTGATATCTACAACTTTAAGGTAAGTTAGAAAATCATTGACATATATCCCAAGGGAGAAACAATACATTTTGTAGGCAATCAGGAAAGTTTATGCTTCATATAAAGCCAAACATAGTATAGAGGGCCCAATTCTTGTATTCCTTGCTGAAGATGAAACTGTTGTGAAACAATATGGCAGGTGGGTAGCAAAAAGTGATACATTGGTGCCTTTTTGTGGTAAGAAAGAATAAAAAAGTGCCAATCACATTTCTTGGTGACAGTTGGTGAGGGCGCTGCAAGATATGAGATTATTACATATGCCTTCAAGAATCATCATGATTGGCCATTATGCATGTGTTATTATTGCAAACCCTTTACATGAGAAGCTTCCCCATTTGGTTGTGGTTGTTCATCCAATGTGCAACAGGTTTGATGCAATTTTTTTCCATCGACAATGGGCAAAAGTAGAAGACCTATGGAAGAAACATGTGGAACATTTTTTAGGATCCTATTATTGGTCATTCCTCATATGGGGATAGTGTGGGAAAAATGCTTATGTTGAAGGATTATTACTCAATGACGGGCATGAGATATCAAATTCCCTGGGAAGGGTGGAGTCTAACTGGGTTGTATGATGGCTTTAAAGTAATAGGACTTCATGGCCAGGATTACATCTACAATGGAAAAAAGCTAGTGAATCCTTTGTTTAGTGGTCGACGATATTTGATTGTTGGAAAAGAGTTGATTAGTTTTAACCATGTAAGAATGGTTTATAACACTTTTAAAGTGGATCGTGTTATAGCTCAAAATGACACATCTCTTCCTGTGACCACTTTCCCATGATTTCATCGCATGTCGCCACTTCCATGATGACACTTCATGAAAGTCACTCAAAGTCACTGACAAAAAAACACCTAACTTGGAGGACCCATATCTTGAGTTCTATAACTTTGTTTGACTTTATCTTTGCACCGTCGGAAAGGTATCTATGTTATATAAAACTTTCCAGAAGACACCAAAGTCTGAAAGTGCCCATAAATACCCTAAAAATGAGTTTTTGATGTGTACATGACTTTCCCTTAAGGAAACCCGCGTACGTACACGAGTTTCTATAAACAATAGTCGCGTACACCTTAAATACGTGACTTTTCTGCATTGCAACCCACATGTATGCGAATTTTGTCTCTGCAACCCGCGTACGCCTCCTGAAAATGTCAAAAAATACGAATTTTGAATTTTGGGTAGTTTGGGTAGTTATACAACTGAATGCAACTGACTCCTTCAGTTGTAACTACTTTGTCTTCGACCCTAACTCTTCATTAAGCATATACATAGAGGTAGGGAGGTCCATGAGAGGAGACTTGAATCTTTGCATTGTTATGCTGGAGAATTTGGAGGTCTCTTTGCCCACACCTTTTGTTGAATTTTCATATGCTTAGCTAATACATCAGTATTTCATTTCATTTTCATAACAAAAGCATATAAACAGGATCATTGAAAGATCGACAAGCACAACCATACAAAAGAAACACAAAGATTTATCCTGGGAAAACCCTAAAGGGAAAAACCTAGCAAAAGATTCCTCAATATAGATGCCCCAAAAAGGTAAAAGATGAAACCAACAAGGAGATCAAAGCCTGATCCTCCTCCTTCTCCAGCTACTCTTCTCTTCTCCATAAATGCGCTACACAAGTGAGAGTGTGTGTGTCTCAAATGAGGAGCACCACACCTCTATTTATATTCATCTGTTCACTTGAATTAACTCATCCAACATGTAGGCTCGAGTTAATCATGCAGGCTCGAGTTACACATGTAGGCTCAAGTAACCACACTAGGGTGCTAATGACCCACCTTTACAAATAGAGGGGGCAACCTCATGACTCTTATTAGTTCTTCCGATTATAAGCATCGGGGTACAAGATAATACAAGTGGTTCTCCCGGTAGGACCATCGGGGACCACAAAAGATACATATAGAATATTCTTCGAAGTTACAATATTTTGGGGTACAAGATAATACAAGTGGTTCTCCTGGTAGGACCATCAGGGACCACAAAAGATACATATAGAATATTCTTCGAAGTTACAATATTTCAACACTCCCCCTTAACGAGAAGGGTATTCTACAACAACATCAACAACAACAATAGTAGGAGAGAGATAGAGGACATCATCAGCATCATCAGGGTAACACATCTATAAACCATTGGAAGCTTTTCAACATTATGTAGTCTTCATCTTCAATATTCAGTCTTCCTCATCATTAATACTTTGACTGCTTCGATCAGCAACATCTTCAGCACTTTAACCTTTCGATCAGCAACATCATCTTCAGCACTTTGACCTCTCGATCAGCAACATCATCTTCAGCACTTTGATCTTTCGATTAGCAACATCATCTTCAGCACTTTGACCTTTCAATCAGCAACATCATCTTCAACACTTTGACCTTTTGATCTGTAACATCATCTTCAGCACTTTGACCTTTCGATCAGCAACATCATCTTCAGCACTTTGGCCTTTCGATCAGCAACAACATCATCATCATACTCTGATCTTTTGATCAGAAACATCATCATGAAAACATCATCATCATCAAAACATCAACATCATCATCATCAAGACATCAACATCATCATCATCAACATGATCCTTCCTTTCGGAATTACGGGATCAACATGTCTGTGGTACTCAGACGATCCTTCCTGTCGAAATTACGGGATTTAGGTCTTTACGGAGTTGCTAACGATCCTTCCTTTCGGAATTACGGGATCAACATGTCTGTGGTACTCAGACGATCCTTCCTGTCGAAATTACGGGATTTAGGTCTTTACGGAGTTACTAACGATCATTCCTTTCGGAATTACGGGATTTAGTTCTTTATGGAGTTACTAATGATCATTCCTTTCGGAATTACGAGATCAAGTCTTTATGGAGCTACTAACGATCCTTCCTTTCGGAATTATGGGATTTAGGTCTTTACGGAGTTGCTAACGATCCTTCCTTTCGGAATTACGAGATCAACACATTTGTGGAACTCAGACAATCCTTCCTATTGGAATTACGGGATCAACACATATGTGGAACTCAGACAATCCTTCCTGTTGGAATTACGGGATCAAGTCTTTACAGAGCTACCAACGATCCTTCCTTTCGTAATTATGGGATTTAGGTCTTTACGGAGTTACTAGTGATCCTTCCTTTCGGAATTACGGGATTTAGGTCTTTACGGAGTTACTAACGATCCTTCCTTTCGGAATTATGGGATCAACACATTTGTGGAACTCAGACAATCCTTCCTATTGGAATTATGGGATCAACACATCTGTGGAACTCAGACAATCCTTCCTATTGGAATTACGGGATCAAGTCAATGATCCTTCCTTTCGGAATTACGGGATTTAGGTCTTTACGGAGTTACTAACGATCCTTCCTTTCGGAATTACGGGTTCAACACATATGTGGAACTCATACAATCCTTCCTCTAGGAATTACAGGATCAACACACGTTCTCGAGTACCGAAGTCACCGGATCCATTCTGAACCGAATTTCAAGGATGATACAATCCTGCCACCTTCTCGATGACCGAAGTTCACCGGATCTGTTCTGAACCGAAGTCCAAGGATAATACAATCCTACCACCTTCTCGATGACCAAAGTTCACCGGATCCATTCTGAACCGAAGTCCAAGGATGATACAATCCTGCCACCTTCTCGATGAACGAAGTTCACCGGATCCGTTCCGAACTGAATTCCAAGGATGATACAATCCTGCCACCTTCTCGATGACCGAAGTTCACCGGATCCATTCTGAACCGAAGTTCAAGGATGATACAATCCTACTATATTCTCGATGACCGAGGTCACTGGATCACTTCTGGACACATGTCCCAGGATGATACAATCCCTCTTCATTCTCGAAGACCGAGGTCTCCGGATCACTTTAGGGCAAATACCCAGGGATGATACAATCCCACTGCAACATCACTACTCCCCCTTTCTGGGAAGGTCTTTCCGAACCACACCAATCTTGTCTCATAAAGTGTTCGAACTTTACTTGAGACAGAGTTTTCATCAACACATCATCATCTAGACCATCATCATCTACATCTTCAGTATGTGAATACTGAACTATCACCATCTGTATCTCCAGTATGTAAATACTGAAAGCATCATCATCTATATCTTCAGTATATAAATAATGAAAGCATCATCACCTCTATATTCAGTATAGAAATACGGAGTCACCATCATCTGCATCTACAATATGTAAATACTGAAACATCATCTATATATTTAGTATGGGAATACTGAAACATCATCATCTGCATCTTTATCTTGTATGTAGAAATATCGGATTTCTATGTGTTACGATGGAACACAGGGTTCTCTGTTATCACAACTCTCGTTAGCACATAGAATCAATGTAGTATCCATCTTCAGGTCAAGGAGACCTGATATCAGCTTCCGAAGCCATATGGCTTCACAACTTAGCAGAGCAATCTGCTATGTATTCTACTTTTGTTGTTCTAAGAGAAACACTAGATTTTTTCCTGCTAAACCATGAACTCATAGCAGACCCCAAACAAAAGCATCTACCTGATGTGCTTTTCCTGTCTGAGATACTTCCAACCCGATCTGCATCTGTATAGCCACACAATATGTAGTCATGGCTACCATCATAGTATAGACCAAGGTCTATAGTCCCTTTCAGATATCTCATCACATGTTTTGCAGCTACTAGGTGAACCCGTCTTGGTTGAACAAGATTTGAATTAAGGTGTTCACGGCAAAACAAATGTCTGGTCTAGTATTTGTTAAGTACATCAATGACCCAATGATCTGTCTATAATGAGTCACATCCACTAACTCTGATGAGTCATCAACTAACAGCTTCAGGTTGGATTCCATGGGTGTGGCCATGGCTTTGCATTCCAACATATTGAATCTCTTCAATATCTCTACCACATACTTTCCCTGGTTGAGAAAGATTTCTTCTGAACTTTGTCATATTTCCAAACCTAGGAAATAGTGCATTAACCCAAGGTCTTTCATCTCAAATTATTTTGCTAGTTTCTTCTTTCTTTCCATGATTTGTTTCTCCTTCCCTATCAAGAATAAGTCATCCACATATAATAACAGGATGGCAGGTTCATCTTCTACAACCTTGAGATAAAGGTTAGGATCAGCTTTACTCTTGGTAAAGCCCATGCCCGTTAGGAAACTATCTATTCTTCCATACCAAGCTCTGGGAGCTTGCTTCAGGCCATAGAGGGCCTTCTTCAACTTGCATATGTGAGTCCATCTGTCTTCAACTTCAATTCCTTGTGACTATTCGATGTAAAACTCTTCCTCAATCATTCCATTAAGGAAGGCTTGTCTTTACTTCATCGTGGAAGAAACTACCATGATAGTTCTGAAGGAAGTGTACCTTACTTCCTAGAGTAAGTGTCTCTTCAAAATTAATTCCCTCTTTCTGATAGAAGCCTCTAGCCACAAGTCTTTCATTACTTCTATCAGCAACATAATTTATCTTGCAAATCCATTTGGAAGATACCACATTCTTGCTTTCCGGTTTGAGTACTATATCCCAAACATCATTCTAGTATTCTTTCATCATAACATCTTCCATGAGTTCGTCTTGTCAAGTCATCAACATATCCTAGTCTTCTGCATTCAACCTTGAAGGTTGGAACCCACTTTACTCTTAGTAAAGTCTCAATCCATCACAAAGCTATCCATCATGTCATACCATGTCGAACTCAGATATCTTCAGTAGTCACTCGCCCTGAAGTGGAGTATCATCTTCCCTCTACATTATGTACAGGTGGTTCTATGCTTGATATATATTGGTCAATAGAGTATGTCATGTCATAGTCTATTCTTTCTGAGGCAAATCACAAACCTTGCTTTGTATACTTGTTCTTGTAGATCCATATGGAGGATACTATGTACTTCCCTTTATGTCTCGAAATCATATCATATACATCATTCCCCATGATCAACTATTATTCTTTGATCATAGCATCTTTCATAGCATTCTTTTCTTCATCTTGAGTTATCTCTCATACCCATGGTGGTCTTCATCCTTCGAGGTGGATCTACTGCTCTCTGAAGCTTTTTCTTCCATCATGGTGTCTCTGACCCTAGGAGCTTCAGATTTTATTGGAGTGAATCTTGAATTGTCATCACTTGTTCTTCGGAACAAGTCTCATCCTTCTTGTAGGAGGTTGTACGGGACCTTTCCTACAATTCAAATGCACCAGCTGCATGGTTAGAACTATTTCATAAAACATATGCATAATGACAAATTCTTATGCATCATGCAATTGTTTAGCCAATACAACATTCATCCATATCTCACAAAAACTTTCTAGATGCCTTCCATCTCTATCATGACATTATTGAGATTGTGCACTAATCCAATATGTCAGCAAGGAGGTTTGATAAGTAGCAATGGAGAGTTGTATGGCACCATGAGCTACTTACCCATCACAAGCATACAGTTATTAATGCAAACAATCTATCATGCATAACACATCGACTAAATATAATCAAATGCATAGCAAAACAATATCATGCAATGACAATTGCATACATATCTTTTATTCGTTTCGTGGGCAGACTCCTTCTTGATTCTTCTACTTCATCATCTTCTTCATTCATGACATCATCATTTCTTATCCAAATGATAAGATGGATAAGAGGTTCTTTAAGAATTGATTTCTTCACATTCCTCATCGCTTGAGGGATCTTCTTTGAATGGTGAGAGCTTGATCTTCAATTGCTTCCATCTTCTTCTTCTCTTCTTATGAGTCGAGATTCTTCTTCTTCCTAGAGTCTGTTGAAAGTAATTACTTCCTTCTGGCACACATTCCTTGAATGAATGAATTCTATGATCCTGGGAGATCATTCAAGGTGGCTATCACCACTTCTGCATTCTCCAATTCTTCTTCTATCGCTTCAAGATGTTCTGCATTCTGGATCTTCACATTCTTCAACTATTATCTCAAAGCCATCTTCTGATTTATGTTCTTATCTTCAAATAGCTTGATCAAGGAATCAAACATCTTCGGTGTCTTTAGTGAAGACACTTGTGGTACAAGTTGATCCGTGATTGAATCAATAATGATCTTCTTGGCCTTGATCAAGTTCTTCTTGTGTAAGGATTTGAGCCTCATCTCCCTCTGGAACTGGAACCTCTCTACTCATGAAGGTGTCCAATTCATTTTCTTCAGAGAGATCAAATACTTCCATGCTTGGAAGTTTTCAACTTCACCAATCTTGTCATCAATCTGATGTGATATATCACTTTGAAATGAGAACCTCAAATGCAAATAGCAAAAGATTAGATCTTACTGATTTGAGGTGTCCATCCTGTTTCCGGAGCTGGCTGATCTAAGGTTTGTCAGAGAAACCCTAATTTTAAAAACTTGGAAACTTTTAGATCTAATTGGATAGAAAGATAGATCTCTTCAAATGGAGCTGTCCAATGTACTCCTTTTCTGAAAACAGTGGAGGGAAGCTTCCGGAACAGGAAGCCCTAGTTTTCCAATTTCTTCTGCATAAATGCCTGTTATTATTTCTATGATATCTCCAAAATTACTACTCCTCTATGTCTGAAATTTCACACCAAGGTAACCTCGCATGTCCCTGATTCAACACCATAGGTTTCATCAGAATTGGTTTCATAAATTAGGATTTATGATCATTTGCCCAAGGTGACCTGTTATAGGACTGTTCAGAATAGTGAAGTTGTACGGCATGCCACATGTCACTGGTTCATCTTCAGGTTTGAAAATTCAGACCACAGAAAGTAAAATCCATGCTATTTCTGGAACATCTTCAGGAATTCCATTTGGACCTCTGTAGCCCACGCTACAACAATTCTCCCCAGGTGTCCTGTTTAGGGATGAATTCTGGAAGAGGCTGGAACCCTAACTTGGAGGGATCATATCTCCCAGAATATAGCAAATCTGAGGCTGAATTTTGGATACAGTGTAAATAAGGATTTTATCTTCGGCCTTTGAAATTTTCAACTCCTGAACCTTCACCAATCTTAGGATATAGCGAATGTACCAAAACGTAGTAGTTTTAGTATTTAGGGTTTTTCCAGATCGGGGTCAAACTAGGGTTTGACTTTCCTGGAGTTTCACCCAACCAAATTTCTTGATCCAGGTCTCTAAAATTTGATTTTGATGAGGAAAACAATCCTATTCTGGGCTCACTCAAAAATTCTTCTTCTGTAGAAAGCCCTAATTTTTCGCACCAAAACTGAAAATGCTCGAAATCAAATTCCGCTTCAACAGAAAGATGTGCCCTTCAATGGAGAGTGAGTATAGCCTTATTTTGCTGATTGATCATGGATAGAGACCCAAAAAATAAGAAGCCCTAGATTCTTTAGCTGCACAATGTCTTCTTTCAGGGTGGCTCTGATACCATGTTGAATTTTCATATGCTTAGCTAATACATCAGTATTTCATTTCATTTTCATAACAAAAGCATATAAACAGGATCACTGAAAGATCGACAAGCACAACCATACAAAAGGAACACAAAGATTTATCCTGGAAAAACCCAGTAAAAGCTTCCTCAATATAGATGCCCAAAAAGGTAAAAGATAAAACCAGCAAGGAGATCAAAGCCTGATCTTCCTCCTTCTCCAGCTACTCTTCTCTTCTCCATAAATGCGCTACACAAGTGAGAGTGTGTGTGTCTCAAATGAGGAGCACCACACCTCTATTTATATTCATCCGTTCACTTGAATTAACTCATCCGACATGTAGGCTCGAGTTACACATGTAGGCTCAAGTAAGCACACTGGGGTGCTAATGACCCACCTTTACAAATAGAGGGGACAACCTCATGACTCTTATTAGTTCTTCCGATTAGAAGCATCGAGGTACAAGATAATACAAGTGGTTCTCCCGGTAGGATCATCGAGGACCACAAAAGATACATATAGAATATTCGTCGAAGTTACAATATTTCGAGGTACAAGATAATACAAGTGGTTCTCCCGGTAGGACCATCGGGGACCACAAAAGATACATATAGAATATTCTTCAAAGTTACAATATTTCAACACCTTTTCCCTAGAAGCTTTCTCCTTGTGTTGCACAGCTTGGAGGTTGAGTTCCTTGGAGAAGAGAAGCAGCAGAACCAGATCAAGGTTTCATGAGGTGTTGAACTTGAAGAGAAGGTATACTTGTACTTGTTTTCAAGATTAATAAAGATGTGATGTCCTTCTTCTTCCCAAATCATTGTTGAATGTGTGATTGAATCTTTGTTTATGATCAGATTGTGATGTTAATCAGAATATTATTTCATGTTTATTTGATTGCCATTTCTTTATATGTAGTCATATTGGTTTGCGAAAGGTATAACTTGTTTTGCAGGTCTCTTAGAGCAAGAGGAGCGAGAGGAGCAAGAAGAGGATTGAAGGGCTGCTTGGATCAACCTTTGTTTGTTAAGGTATGAACCATTCTAATCTCTGAAACTTGCTGAACATTGTGCATCTCTCTTTCAACCCTAGTACGTTGATGGCCTCTTAAACCCTAGCCATAGGATACTTTCCTTTACAACAGAACTAGCAACTCCGCTGGGGAGATCCTTGTCTGTTTGGGGTTTCTTTGTCTTTCTTTCAGCCTTTTGTGAAGTTTCAGGTCTTTCTTACCACTTAGGAACACCTTCTAAGTCTGATAGCACACTTCCCATGCCTTCCTAAGGTAGATTTTGACCTTTTTGGGGAGTTTTTCCACCCATACGCGAGTTGTAGACTGAACAGTCGCGTGTCTAGTTTGGTACACGCGACTCTTTATACTGTCAACCCGCGTACGATACGTGACTTGTCAGTAATACAACCTTGTTGCAGCTGCAACATTTTCCCAAAATTCAAAAAAAATTGGGACCCTCTGTTTTATTTCGTTTTAATCAGCTCCTTGGTTTTGTTTGATGTTTGCTCGAGAATTACTTTCATGCCAGCCATGTTTTACGGTTTGTATTGGCTTTGCCCTACCATCGGAAGTGTTTTAGACTATTGAGTCGAGAGCCCAGTTATCTGCACACCCACCGTTGCAGAAAAGAACGGGACATCAAGACCAATCCAAGGGTTATTAGTCTCCGATGCGCTTTATTCATCGGTGGCTGTATTAAGATCCCGTCGGAACATTTGTCTCTACATCTTCCGCTTTTGCGGAGGGGGTATTGCAAAGCTTCTCGATGTTTGTATTATCGTTTTTCTGATCCCCACCGTTTTGATTCACAAATCCTTAGGCTTTCAGCTTTCGCTGTTGCGGCTTTGGAAAGCACTATCCTTCCGATGTAGTTTGTTTTCCGCTTGACCAATTTTTTTGTTCTGACCGAAGTTATTTTTATGTTTTTTTACCTCTGATTTTGATTGGTCCGCGAAACTAAGTGCCTTTATGTTTTTCATCGTTGCGGCTCTTCAGCTAACTATTGGTTCGAGGCCTTAGCTTGGTGAGCTCCGATGTGAAGTTTGTTTGTTTCTCCTGTCGACGCCATTGCAGGTCTCCTAACCGTTTCATCATCCGCCATTGCGGAGGCGATACTGACAGGATCGCCGATCCCGTAGCCGTTCCGTCTCTCGATTGTTTTTCCCGTCGATTATGTGTTGACCGCGGCGTATTTATTGGGGTTGGGGTTTATTATTTTTTATTGTTATTTTTGCAAATTGCCCTTGCTATTGTTATCACTCGAGCAAACCAACATACTCATTGTCGGTACCTTGTTGTTAGGTGGCTCCGCCGTGGAGGTTTGCGGTTTTGTCTCGACCGGTCGCACAGCACATTGCCAGGTAGGCCTTGATTCTCATTCTAGATTTTCCATTCAAATGGTCAAACTGAGTTTTGTTTCCCTTGGTTAGTTCGTTGCCTCTGCGGTTAGTAGATACCTAGTTTCTGTTTCAGCGCATATATATAATGTATCGATGGTATGGCTACCCGATGAGGGGTTTTGTTGTTTTGCTTGGTGATTACATTCATGGCCGTTATGAGTTTGCAGCCTGCACTCGACTGCTGGGGAAACCAGTGCAGATGGCCATTACACTGTCTGCACCAATGTCCTCCAGTCTGTGTGTGGCCGTCCGAGGAGAGTGTTTTCTTGTTTATTTCAAAGATGCCGAGGTTTTGGTTCCACAGTATGGTCATCCTCATTTTTGTGAACTAGGGTCGCGATGTTGAAGTGACACCCCACTTAGGATGAGTTTGTTAAACTCGAATACAAACCCCGGACCATTTAAGGGTTCAGAATGCATTATCTATGCGGATTTTGATGCAAGTGGTTTTTGCAAGAAGCAGCATCCTCTTATTTTCCATGTCCAGGCCGAATGTATCCAATGTTTAAGTGGCACCGCCTCCTTCACCTTATGTTCTTTTTGTTCAGTCGTTTTGTTATCCATCATTAACACCAACCTCAAGCATAAAGCGAGTTAAGCGCACTATCACATTGAAGTATCCTTCACTCGACATTAGGCATCATATTTTCCATGGAACGATTTAGTTCATAGCGCTGAGAGGGGGATTTGAGACTGTTTTCTCCGTGACGGGGGGAAGGGGATCTTCTTCATTTTAGAAAGGCCATGATATTATAAGTGATTGTGCAAATCTTTAGTTATGTGATGGTTTTAGCTCTTTTGGCAGATTGGTTTTGCACAGGAATACTTGGTTTTGAGTATTGTTTGTTTATTTTCATAGCTGCAATCATGTTTAGCCTAAATGAGGTAAAATGCTCATACAGTTTGTCTCCATTTTTTAATGTTATCTAGGAATGTCCCAACAGAACCTAAAGGATTTTGTGTATGACAGGGAAATTCTTCATAATTCGAGATGTCTAAACGGCAGAAGAAGAAGGCTCCTATAGTAGAAGAGGAACCCGAGGTTGAAATTGTCACCAAAGTTGAATGCACTTACGAAGATACCAAATGCATAGTGGGTATGGAACCTGAATATAAATGGGGGGAAGTCTACAGACTAATAACGCACCGAGAGGTACCTAACATAGGTTTTGAGGAGGAAACCATATATGAAAATATAGAGAGATCTGCATTGATGAGAGTTGCTACTAGACCTGAGCTTTTCCCGTGCTCAGAGGTGATTGGATGGATTCTGCCCAGGGCAGATGTAACCACCATGATTTTGGAAAATGTTGACAAATAGGGTTATGTTGTTTATAGCCCTGGGTACGTATCACTAGCCTATCACTTACCAGAAGCACAAGTGTACTTGACTGAAGAGTGGCTGAAGACAATAAATCTGGACCTAGTCGAGACACTGAAAATAATGTTGGTGCCTGGCAAGAGTTTCAGGACTAGGCCATCAGGGGAATATGATTTTACCACTTTGAGGACCCCTTATAGGTTCATTTCCCTGATGTTGAATAGGATTTTTGGGCGATCCCACGGTAAAAGTTTCAAGTTGGGATGGGTGCCCATCATCTTCTATGTTGCAACCCAAGGGACAGTGTTCAACTGGGCGAACATTGTATCAAACAGCCTTTTGGCCTGCATTGTTTCAACATTAGGAGGGGTGTCCCAGAAGAAATCAGAGTTCTACATGAGCTCTATACTGGTTGATTGCATCCTGTGCAACCAACCCTTCCCAAACCTGAGGTGTATCTGGGATCGGGAGAGAACACCAGTCTACTTAGCTTACAAGCCACTATGGGCACACAAATACCACAGTCACTATAGAGAAGTGTGTGAACGCTCCATTATGCCATTATATACATTAATTTTCTTAAAAGAATGCAACTGCATGTCAGAGGAAGCATTGCAGGTTATTAAGGAATATGCAGATTACTACTTCATGGAAGACAGATTGTATTTCAAAATGTATGGATGCTCCAAAGCACCCTCACTACTACCAAAATATGTCACTAACTATGTAATACACAAAGAGGCAGTTAGGCAAGTCTTCTTAGATGGCATCGGGAGTTTTCTATTTGAACATAAGAAAGCCACCTATCCTCCCTTACCATTCAAGTTGGGGAGCTATAAGTTCACAAGAGTGAAGAAAGTTGATGAATTTGTGGAAGAATTGGGGAAATTCTATTTTGGGGAAATAAATTTCAACAGGAACGATTCCCAGAATAAAGTGGCAGAGCACTGCAAGGAGGCAAATAGACATTTTGAATACACAAGCCACTGGGATAAGATGAATCCATTTTTCGCAATGCAGAAAATATGACAGCCTTAAGAAGAAGATTTACAAAGAAAATCACCACCAAAGGCGGGAAAGGACAAGATGAGCAGAAAAAGGCAGAGGAGGAAGAGGCTAGAAAAAGAGATGAAGATGATAGGAAACTAGCACAGGAAGCCGAAAGCTGGCTCAAAGCAGAGGAGGAAGAAAAGAGAAGAGCTGAACAAGAAGCAGCTAGAAAGGTAGAGGAAGCTGCCCGAAGTGAAGAGGAGGAAAAGAAAAGGAGTATAGATGAGGAACTGAGGAAGCAGGAAGCGGAAAGACTAAAACTGACAGGGGCAGTGATAGAGCAATCAGCTTCCAATCATGTAGACAGTCAGGCTTAGAACCTAGGTAATCCTGATATTCAAGATCCGGAGGCAGCTACTGGCAGCACAATAGGACAGGCTATGGTCCCTACCCTGAGGCTAATCCCTTTCGAGCAGAAGAAAGGGGAGGAGGTACCGGATTTCAACACTATTTTTTATGATAGGGAAAGGAAAAGAATAGTGAAGAGGACCGAGAGAAAGGTCGAGACTGGGGGGCAGTTGGGTAAAATGATAAATGATACAATCGTAGTATATGGGACAGACAAGGACCCTAGATTCACCATCAGAGCTGGGGCTGCATTGATCCATGCTTCTGAGGACAATGTAGATCGGATAATGACTGATCTTGAACAATCAAAGAAGTCTGCTACCCAACTAAAGGATACCCTGAGAAGAGAGAGAGAGGAAAGTAGTAGATTGAAAAGAAAGTTTGAAGACGTACAATATGAAATAAAGTCTTCAAAAGCTGAGCTTCAATCTCTCCAAGTAGAGAAGAGATCTCTAGAGGCTTCCCAAGGAAGTCCGGAGAAATTGTAGCAGGAATGTCAAGAGTTAAGAACAGAAAAGGAGCAGCTGCTAGGTAAGATAGGGGAGTTGGAGCTACAGAAAGATACCTTGGAGGAATCTGAGAGGCAATTTCAGGAGCGGACTGCAGAGCTTAAAGGACAGGTTACCTCATTAACAACAGCTCTAGAAGAGGCCAGGGAACAGCAAGTCAATCTTCAGCCTTTCAAGGAGCATGTTCTAGCACAAAGGAGCAAGATGCACCAGCTGCAAGTAGCCATAGAGGAAGAAAGGTGCAAGATCTTGCAGGTAGACAATCGGCTGGAAGAGATTTTGGAAACCTCTTCATATTTTGTAGACAGATCGCAGGATATCTTGGAAGCCCTGACGGGAAGGATGGCAAGATTAGAAGCGAATGAAGAAACCCCTGTAGATCTGCCATCAAAATATCAACAAGCCCTAAGGTAAGACTATGATTTATTGGAGTTTGCCATAAACACAGCCAAAGAATTCAAGAAGGCTGTCAAGAAGACAAAGGGGGCTTGTGCAGAGTTCTTCAGTAAACTTTTGATTACTTATAATCGTTTCCAGGTTGAGGCTAAACAGAGAATGGATACCTTTCCAGACCACAGCCTGTTTTTTGAGATGTTGCAAAGAAGATATCAGGAAGATGAACAAAGGATCCAGCACATCAAATCCCTAGACGAGCAAACCCTGAGGAATGAAGTAATTCATTTTGCGGTTAGTGTGCAGTTGCTAAAGGACCAACTCCGCTAAGCACGGCCATAATAGAAGTAATAAGAAATCAGGCTGCTAAATTTGAAATTAATATTCGTTTCTTAGAACCTTTCGAGTTCGAAAGCATTGCCTCAGAGGCTTTAGCATGGAAGAAGCTCTTGAATAGTCAAGTAGGACCCCCCTCATAAGCACTTTATTTGTTTATTGTAATATATTAAAGAAAAGTATGGGAGATGAAGCATTGGGGAATCCTAAGAGTCATTTGTGGGCAGTCCAACAGTTTCGCTCTTTTTGTATAAATATAGAAGATTTAGATAGGAGGGGGGGCTTTTTCCCATAAAAACTTGTGAACTACTTGTTGTAAAAGGAACTACTTCGTTTTGCAATAATAAAATTACAAATTTTTTCCTGTTGGAGAAAGTGTTGTATGGAATGTTCAAATGTGATAAAATGAACAATGTTGAAGGGGAATTGTTTCGTTTTCAGTTGTGTTTCATCAACTGTGAGAGTGTTCTAACTTTCTGAACCTATGTTCTTATTTGAATGTTCTTTGGTTTATTCAGTGATAATTTCCACTATGAGTAATGGATGTTTTAACAGATGACGAGCTATCTTGTTGTGCATATCTTTATTTATGTTTATGTGTTTTGATTCCAAGAACAACTATCTGTGATTTATCTTAACATGTGAACAGTATTACATTACTCATGAATTAATAATCTTACTCCCTAGGGATAGCTTAGTTAGTATTTGTTTTTTTCTTTCTTCAGTTGTGTGTGATTTAGATGCGAGAGTCTAAGACGAGAGGTAAGAACCTGTGCATCACATTGTGACTACTCCTCGCATTCTTCATCAATGCGCATCTTAGATAGGCACTTGCATATCATACTTAAAGTCAAAAAATACAAAAATATATACGGTGGACCAGGCCGCAACCGGTAAAACCTTTTGTTTTTGTTACTTGACCTACGGTAGCCGGACCGCAAACTGGACGGATTCCCTACACCAAACAGTCACGGGCTAGTTGGGAACCTTGACTGGGGAGAATCCTTTGCTGTTGCTGCCTGCGAATTTCCAGGCCTCAACAAACCCGCGTTTGCTTGTACACGTGACTTGTTGCATTATTAACCCGCGTATGACACACGACTTGTCAGTAGTGAAACTCGCGTATGCCCCTTTAAACAATGTTTTTTCCTCTTTTGTGGTTTTTTCTTATGTTTGAAGGTTGTTGGTAGGTCTTTCGGGGTCCTCTGCAGGTGCATGACTATAGGGAGTTAGTGTCATCCCTTTTGGTTGTTCTTTATCTATGTGGTAAGCCTTTTTATAGCATTAGGGTTTTTTCTTTGCTCTTTCCCCCCACCTCCTTTGCTTGGCATGATTTTTGGCTTATGTTTCTGGTCAGCCTTTGTTAGTGATCTTTTTCTGAGTTCAGAAGCTTGTTGGTGTTGGTTTCCTTCTTCTTTTGTTGGTTAACTTCACCATGCCAAAGTAGTTGACTTGTCTCTTATGCAAGCCTTCCTTCCAAGTAGGGTTTATACCGACTTTAGTTCATTCTAGAGTTTGTTTGGTGGTTGTATAGCAGAGTTCCTTTTGCTTTGTTCTTGTTATCTGCATACTTTTGTTTGTAGGTAGTTTTTCTTTTGCATTTATAAAAGAAAAATAAAAATAGCATATACTTGTTTTTGCTGCTTGCCCCCCCACCTCCTTCTTTGGCTTGACCTTGTTGGACAAGGTACTGAGCAACCTCTGTTTGTAGGTTTAGATTAATACTTCGGACTTCTTGACCTTTGTTTATGTCAGTCTTATTGCTCAGTCTCTTCATTCCAAAGTTGTTGGCTTGTTTACCTTTGTGAGCCTTCCTTTCAAGAGAGGTTGATATCCAACTTTAGGGAAACCTAGGGTTTTTTTGTGGGGTGTAGAGTAGTTGTCTATTTGCTTTGCTTACAGTACTTGCTTGCATTATTTGATAGGCTGTTTTTTCTTTTGCATTTATAAAAGAAAAATAAAAAACACATGTTTGCTTTATATGCATGTAGATTAGGTTTTTAGTCTAGATTGCATGCCGTATCATTGTTTTTGAAAAAAAATAAAAAAGAATTTGTTCTTTTGTGGCTTTCAATTTTTCTATTTGAAAAAGAAAGAGGATAGTTTTTGCTTTTTGCATTTCATTTCTCTTTGCTTAGTCATTTTGTTTCAACTTTGAGTCAAAACACCACATAAGTTTCACGCCATTTACCCTCTGACTAAAAACAACCCTCAAAATAAACGATATAATTTAAAAATTATTAGTAAGTTTTATTTTATAGGGTCATACACCAACTAGCTCAGGATAGACTTGTGGATTAGGGAGTTTCAACTCTCCACGTGTGTTAAAAATTCAGACGTAGTTGGCCAATCACTAGGTAAATCCTTTTGTATGTTGATTGTATCTGGGAAGCTCCTCTCAAACAGTAGTTAAGCACGAGGCCGCGTGGAGGCTTGGACTGAGGAGATAACGCTCTGATTCCTTGTTGAAACGTAAACCAAGGTTTTTACGCATTTGGGGATTCTGTCCTAGACAAAGTTTCGGGCTCAGCTACCCTGCCCATGCGTATGAACCAGGCTTGCGACTGTCCCTCCAGATTGTCAATGTAGTTAAGGTAGCCTTTAGTCTCTTTGACATTTAGGGTTCATACACAGGTACACCGGAAGGCTATTTCTGGTTGACCTTGGACGGGCTTGGAAGGTAACCCCGGTAGAAGGTGTGGGAGGGCGGTGGGTGATTCCTTCGCTTGTGCCTAATAACATCTACAGGGACGCCAAGTAACTGTCTGTCAGCTTTATTTTGGAAAGCGTATCTTATACCTGTTTGTTTGTTTGGCTTTAGGAATTTTTAGTGAGTGTTGTGTGGTTTGTCTGTACTTAGTCTGCCTTCAGGTGTGTGCTTGGTAATTTTGGTTTCCTATTGACCTCAGACTTTGTCTCCTTGTTTGAAACTATGTCTAACACCCCTTTGAACACCAACTAAGAGATGCCCATGCTAGGAACTCCTTGTACTATTCCTCTCACGGGGAATGTTGGTGTTCCCTTGATGGCCACCCTGAATCTACCTAGATTCACCCTAGGGCTACCAGTGTGGTTGTTTTCCACTCCAACCGTCTCGAATGCTCCTAATGCTTCTCAAGTAAGCTCCTTATATCAAGGGCATCAAAACACTACTTCCCCTTCACCTGTAGTTGATTCTCCTCCTCCTTCTACCTCATGCGGTGAAAGTACTGATACTAGTAAACGACAGTCTAAAAGGAGTAAAAGAAGGAGGAATAGGAAGAAGGCACATAAGAAAGGGGGCACCTGTTCAACCTCTGCAAGTCAAGTTGAACCTCACCACCCAGCCTCTACAGTTCATGCTGGGGGCACCTATCCAACCTCTGTAGGTCATGTTGGATCTAAGCACTCAACCTCTGTAAGTCAAGTTGATCTTCACCATCCAGCCTCTGTTGGTCATGCTGGTGGGCTCCCTCCAACCTTTCCAGGTCATGTTGGCTCTAGTCACTCAGCCTCTGTAGTTCATGCTGAGGGAACCTGTTCAACCTCTGATGTTCAAGTTGAACATCCCCATCCAACCTCTGCAAGTCATGTTGGATCCATCCATCCAGCCTCTGAAGTTCATGCTAGGGGCACACACTCAACTGCTGCAAAGCATGTTGATCCTAACCATTCAGCCTCTGTTTTTCATGTTGGTGGTGCCCATCCAACCTCTGTTGTTCATGGTGGTGGTGCCCATCCAACCTCTGCAGGTCATGTTGGACCTAGTCTCTTAGCCTCTGCAGGTCATGCTGGGGGCAGTCTCTTAGCCTCTGTGGTTCATGCTGAAGACAATCCGTCAACCACTGCGAGTCATGTTGACACTGTTGAAAAGACTACCAGTTCAAAACACAAGCCCAAGTTTCCTTGTAAACTTTGTGATGGAGACCACCTTACTTATAAATGCCCTTCTATCGCGGAGGTGCAAAGAGTTTGGTTTCATGCTCATCTTGTTTTTGAACATTCTGAATCTTTTTAACAACCAACCTCTCTTAGTCAGATTGGACCCAATTACCCAGCCTCTGGTGGTAATGTTGGGGGGGAAATATCAACCTTTGTAGGTCATGTTGAGAGAAAACAGTCAGCCACTGCTAGTCATGTTGACACCATTGAGAAAACTGGTCATTCAAAGTGCAAACTTAAGTTCCCTTGTAAGCTATGCGAGAGAGATCATCTTACTCACCAATGCCCTGCTATCGCGGAGGTGCGAAGAGTGTGGTCCAGGACTCAAGAATTTCCTTCTCCTAAACAACCTATAGTTTCTCAACAACTTACTCAACCTTTGGTTGATCAAGTGGTCAAACAAATCTCAGGTTTGGTCGATCCCACTCTTCTTTCGGAGAGTGATCTTGATGTGATTGAACCAATGTCATCTTTGGTCAATCCCACTCTCCCTTCATAGAATGACTTTCACGAAGCGGTTGAATCGATTCCATTATCGATCAATCCCACTCTTCCTTTGGAGAGTGAAGTGTCTGCTAGTCACATTTTCTTCACTGCCAGTTCAAAACTTACTGAACAAGGGGGCACTGAACTCGCTTCGGATCAACCCCCACCAAGCTCTCAAATTGCTTCCTTTGATTGGGATAGCCTAGTTGAGTCGCGCCTTCCTTCTGATGCACCTTTCTAGATAAAGGTCAAAGTTGAATCATACATGATTGCTCGTTGTATCGTTGATGAAGGAGCCTCAGTTAGTATTTTTTCTGCTCGTGCTTGGCGAGGCATGGGATCTCCCAGCCTTGTGTCGACTGCTAGTCAGTTACTGGCGTTTGATAGAAGAACTTGTATAGCCTTGGGAATTTTTTCTCAAACACTTGTTACTTTGGGTGGGAAGACAGTCTTAGTTGACTTCATGGTAATAGAAGACCCCTTGGACTTCAATATGCTCCTCGGACGTGATTATGTCTATGCCATGCAAGCTGTGGTGTCAACATTCTTTCGTATGATGTACTTTAATCATGGCGAAGAAATTTTCACTATCGATCAGCTGGATTTTCTTGATTCGTCTCCTGACCCAACTAGAGACCAGGTCTTTCCTTTATTGATTACCAGTGTTTCTATAGACACTACCCCACCATAGGTGAGCTATGTGGCCTCATGTCCTTTACGTTCAATTGCTACTAACAAGCAACCTCTATTTTCATGCTTACCTTCTCGGGACTTGGTCCCAGCAGTTGACCAGGTGAGTAATTTTATACAGACTATGGAGCTCGCTCTCCACTCTGTCGATCCATTTGAAAGTTTAGACATGTGTCCTATCTCGGATGATCTCCTTCCTTCGAATGAAGTCTTCCTAGAGTCTTTGATACAATCTGATCTTCTTTTGGATGTTGGTTCAGTTGTGACTAAGACTAACCTTGATTTGCCTAGTAAGCCTGACCTTTCTTCTTATGTTGGTCTTGTTGAGTCTTTTCACTCTACCTTCGAACAACAAGTCAGTGATCCTGATGAGTTTGATTTTTCTTATGAATTTTTCAACTCCTGTGATATTGAGTTTGTTCCTGCAGACTCTATATCCCTTGTTGATTTTTTCTCTCCTTCTGCAGTTGATCTTACTGATTATAAACCCTCGAGCCTTGGTTCTATAGAATCTTCTTCGGTTGATTCTGCCTTGACTTTACCTTTTGTAGAAGATAGCAAAGTCACATGTGTTTCTGCCAAAGTGACTTGCATCAGATCTTTTCTTCTGAATATGATTCTGATGTTGTTGTTTCTTGGAGACAGGATTTTTAGTTGGATTCACAACTGTTTACTGGCCTTGTCTTGTTTTTCAAGCTGTAAATGCATTTGCATGTATTCTACTCGCGCTTTTTAGCCTGGTGTCGGCTTCCACGCTTTTAGCTCGTTGTATAAGCCCTCATATTTGTTCTCATCGTCGCTAAGCCTTGTATCATTTTTCCTTTGCAACTTAACACCCTTTACCGAAGATGTTCCCCGAGTGTCTTTATCCTGCTCATGTTCCTTGCATTATGCATAGGTCTGTTCCTTGCGCTTGGAACTAGTTTCGCCTGCCTATGACACTCGTCTCCTCACATTTAAAGCATTCTTTCTACTCTCCTTCGAGATCGTTAAAAATAGTAAGAAGGTCACGAGTTAACTTTTCCAGACTCGTTAAAACTTTACAGGAAAGATATTGAGTTTCTTTAGGCCCAGGTCTGACTCCTAAAAATAGTCTTGATTGTCGAGTAAACTTGTCCATTCAGGCTCATTAAGAATATGTGAACGGGCATCCATATCGGTGGTAGGTTATCGCTTTCTCAGACCATGTGGAATAATACGAGAAAGGAACACTCTCTTTTCTTCGTAATTGAGAAGAGTATTCTCAGGCATAGGTTTATCGCTTTTCCGGACCTGAGGGACTAAACTTATGGAAAAGGAACCCCCAGTATGAGCTTAGTTTTCTCTTTTTTGTGCTCTGGACCAAAACATGAAAAAGATTTTGAGTGTACTTTATGTCTTTGCCATGCTCGTCAAACCCTAAAGAACAAAGCATCGAGTTTATTGTTGTAAGCCCATTTCTCGTAATCAAATGGATCTTTCCGAGTGATATTGCCTTCCTTCACACTCATAAAACTCAGGCTATATGCTACTTTTGAAGGAGCGTTGGGTAGGTGGTAATTTAACATTTTTCGGACCTTCCTGACTAAGTACGAAAAATGTGTGCCTTACTTCTTCGAAAGCTAAGAGAGTTCTTCTGTGGTTTGTTTTATACTTTTCCAGCCTCGGGAAACTAAATTGTATGAAAAATCACCCCCCATGAGTCTTCTTTGGAGTTTTCAGACTCTCTAAACTATGAAAACACCGTCGAGCATGTACTATTTCGGGCTCGTAAAATCCACAAATCAGTGCTTTATCAAGCATTCTTCTGTCTTTTCTTCGAGCTTGTCAAAAATGAAGATGGTCCCGAGTTTGCTTTCTTGGACTCGTTAAACCTTTACAAGAAAGAGGGGAAGGGAAGTTCATTCACATGTTTTTTACATCATGGCAACAAGTCTTGTTTCTTTGAACAAAGCACCAGTTTTGAGTCTATCAACAGTTGGGTCCTAGTATTTTGACCTTTCCGGATTCAGATTTTCTTACTCCTCCAATTGGTTTCTTTTCCAATTATATGGGGAATCTGTCAATGTCTCCTACATTGTAGATTTGTGTCACTGGTCCTTTTGTGTCAAAGGCTACCTAAGTCACTTTAGTGTCGTGCTCACTGTTAAATGATTAAACCTTTGTCGGTCATTCTGCAGTTTCCTTGACCTTTTGTGTCGGCCATTTCCTGGTATCAGTTCATTACATCATGTCTTCAGCGTTTCTTGTCGTGAAATTCAGTACCAATTCCAGCTCCAATTAGTCTTTGACTTACCTCGTGTTGGATGATGAAGGATGCCTTAATTCCTTCCTTCCAACGGATCTCTTCCTATCTACTGCAACACATCTTGCTCTGGGAACGAGATTAAGATTTCTATGACAGTACCTTGGGGATTGTTGTCATCAATGGCAATTTCCCTCGCTATTGGGTAGTGGGAATACCTTAATGTCTCCTACTCGATAGATTCTTCAAGTGTTCAACTTCAAGTACTTGTATTCACACTTGTTAGAATGTACTAGGTACCTTGGGGACCATTTTCATTAATGGTGGTTTCCCTCCCGTTTGTTAATGGTTCTCATTATTGACCGGTAATCAAACGGTTTCCTCCATGTTCGACTTCAACTCCTTTATTCGCATGGTTAGGATTCGTACCTTTTTGGGCAGTTTGGATTGAAGACCTTGGGCCGACAGTAGCATCGTCATTTTTTTGCTATTGCCAGAGTTGCGCAAGACCTTGTCACACTTTATATGACATTTTGCTAAGACATAGATCCACCTTGTATTTTTGTGGCTATGATCGATTGTCGAGTATGGATCCACCTTGTTCCTTTGTGGCCATGACTCCTTTAGATTTGATATGGCGCCTTTTTGCATATTGAGCGACCATGATAGTTTCATCAGTTATACATATGTTGGATCTGCCTGTATATTTATGGTGATGTTTTGTATATGGACTTGTATGTCCCAGAGATCAGGTTTTTCTGACATTTATCTCTCTTTCAGGTACCTTTGTTCGAGCCTTTTGATCTTGGATTCTCTGCTCTCTCCATACTCAGTTGTTTCCTTTATAATGTATTTCGGATATCATCTTCCCCTCTAACCTCATACATTAGGGGGCATCTGTTATAGCTCAAAATGACACATCTCTACCTATGACCACTTTCCCATGATTTCGTCGTATGTCGACACTTCCATGATGACACTTTATGAAAGTCACTCAAAGTCACTAAAAAAAACACCTAACTTGGAGGACCCATATCTTGAGTTTTGTAACTCCATTTGACCTCATCTTTGCACCATTGGAAAGGTATCTATGTTATCTAAAACTTTCTAGAAGACACCAAAGTCTAAAAATGCCCAGAAATACCCTAAAAATGAGTTTTTGATGTGTATGCAACTTTCCCTCAAGGAAACCCATGTACGTATGCGAGTTGCTATATATAATAGTCGTGTACGCCTTAAATACATGACTTTTCTGCATTGCAACCCACGTGTACTCCTCGTGTATGTGATTGCAACCCACGTGTACTCCTCGTGTATGTGACTGTTGTCTCTTAGAGGATATAGAGAGGATTGGTCACCAAAACTGGGGTTCATCACAAGGCATTGCTTTAAGGCATGTCCATAGGTGCTTGAAGGAAATGAGAAGTACAAGTGGGAGGACAAACAGGACATCGGGTAGAGAGACCTATCTAGCAATCGTTGCTGACTATATTGATATATTTTTGTCTCCTAGTTTGACTCTTTGGGAAAGAGTGTGAAATTCTTCAAGATTCCATCATTTATTCATGTTATGGCTATGTTGGGTCAGAGAACAAGCAAATATTAATGTCAACATTAATTTCATTAGCATAGAGGCATATCAATATGTGAAAATTTCTTGCCACTTTGTGGTTTTGTTGATGAGATTATTTCGTGATCAATACTCTAACTTTCCATGTGCATTGAACCTGACTAGGTTAGATGTATGTGAGAACTTCTTTAGCAAAGTCGATGGCATGGTTGGAGTAGATAGGACATATGATTTCACTGACTTACTTCATGCTATTGGAACCCTTAGTAGAGTTGTTGAAGAAGAATAGAATCCCCAAGGGCTTCGTTTCAATAAATATCATAAGAAACAAATGAGTATCTGGAATAAATTGCATCAACAAACAATAGAGGAAGGTGATGTCTTGTCACAATATGATTCAATATCCACAGATAATAAAATTTTAGAATCTCTCAAGATAGGATTTGAGGATGCACAGGGAATTGTACTAGGTCTTGGCATGCAACCAAAAAGGCACACAGAAGATTCTTGGTGGTTTAAACCATGCATAGAGGATCACAATGTTTCAACATTTGAAGTTGTGGATGAAGTAGTTGATAATTCTCCACTGGGTTATTCTACATCCATATTCCAATCTTCTTATTTTATGGTACTCAATGATAATGAATTGCAAACGATGGAAAGTGAGTGGAGGCACTAGTTGGATGGAATTTTAGATTTTGTTGATGAAAATGTAAACATAACTACCAAACCAGTGGTGGAGCTCGATGGCAAGGACATGTACAAATCTTGTTTGGTTAGTCAATTGAATGGAAATCCGATATTATCGAAAGATAGATTGACTAAAGTGAGGAATGGAGTATACTTCATGCGAGATGAGAGGGCCCCCAAAAAGGGTGTTGTAATTGGTTTTGGAATTGGATCAGATTGTGTGGTGTTGTTTGAGAGCGAGTATATAGCTGTAGTTGAACGTACTACAAGGAAAGGTGTATCTCAATGTACAAATCACAGTGTTTCTTGTGGGACTTCGTACATTGTAAGAGTTCAAAGAATAAGAAAGAAGGATCGTCATAGGGTGTTTGATTACCATAATGACATTGATCTTTTTGATAGGCCTGAAGGTGTTGAGCTTTAATGTTGCTGGTACAATAGAATAAAGGGGAAACGCATGTACAAGTGATTCGACAAATCATATATTCATACAACTTGAATTTGTTCACATTTTCCCTTTATTCTATGGTAAAGAGTGAATTGGGTAATTTGACCTACTATAATTTTTGGAAAAGAGTGGAATGAGTAATTGAACTTAACATTTATTTAAGAGTTTAAAACATTTTTTTTCTTAAATATGTGTGTACGGTAGATGTCTTCTTGGTTTACTTAATAGACATTTTTTTCTTATCTATTTAACGTAAATTGTTGCTATTTCATCAATATTTTGTTAGTAATATTACGAGAATCACATGAGCATGCATTATCTTTTTTATCTTCAGATGTATCAATGGTTATTGATGTTTTGATTTATAAAATGTCTTCAAAACTTTTTTACAAAGGCTATAGAGGAAAACGACCTCTATAAAAATGAAAGATAACATGCCTTATTCCCTTTCCCATAAGGAATCCTCTCAAGGATGATTTTTTTCGTGTTCATGGAAAGGATGTTAACAACGACATGGACAGTAAATAAACCAACTCGTTGGTAGTAGCCTTATTATATTCAATCACTGAATATATATTTTTTTGTAGAAATCACATCCATTTAAAATGCCTTGCTTGTTGGAATTTTCTCTAAGTCTTCAAGTACTGTAGAGGTTGGTGATCAATATGTATTACTGTATCTTTCCCTAATATATAATGCTTCCACTTCTTTGTTTTTTGAATCAATACATATAACTCGTTGTCGTATACAAGGTAGTTCAATATTGTTCCATGGAATAGTTATTAATGATAACAAAACAATTTAGGATAGAGGCTTGACTAATCTTTTTCTTCAAGTCTTCAAAGGATTTGTGTTAATTATCCATCGAGGCTTCTGGAATAACCACACTAGAGTTTTATGAGTCAACATTTTGAACCAAAAGTTAGCTCCATCTTCAAGACTTCTTTTGGTCCTGAAGATCAACATATCTTTTGGCTAGAAAAGTTGACTTGTAAAACTCGAGTGTGATTCTCTTCAAAGCCTCAATGGATAATCTGACTAACCGAAAAAACTTATTTACTGTCATTTATGTTAATTATTACCCCATTGGAAACTCTTACCATTAGTTGTTGTAGCATGAAGTGGTGTTGCCACAAGTGAAAATGATGTTGTGAACTTACTTAAATATTGGGCAATGGCCACAAAACTCCGAACTTCTATGATGTTAGTAGGAGTGGACCACTTAAAGATGGCATCTATCTTTGTAGGATATATCTTCAACTCGTTTCCACCAAACACATGCCTCGAGGATTTAATGAAATCACACTTCTTTACATTTGTTAGCAATGAATTTTTCCTTAGTGTCTCTAACACCCACTTCACATGCAACAAATGGTTATCCCAGGTAGCACTAAATACTATAATGGCGTCCAAGTATACTCTAACAAACGATTATATGAATGGGTGCAACACATCCTTCATCAAATACATAAAAGTATTTGGTACATTACTAGAACCAAAAGGCATTAATAATCACACATATATACCTTTCTTCACCTTCAAGGTTTTCTTCCTTCATATGGATATGATGATATCCCGATTTTAAATCCAACTAGGTGAATTACCTTGCATGCTACAATTGATATAACAAATCATTGATCTAGGGAAAAAGGTATTCGTTCTTGAGAATTATCTTGTTTAGAGCTCATAATTCAATGCACATTCGCCAAGCCTCTTCCTTCTTTTGTTTCGTAATAGGATGACAGGGGAACCACATGGTGTTACGGAGAGAAATTCCTATGGCTTGGGGTACCACAACAAACAGCTTGACTCCAGAAATCAATCTTTCCCAATATGCAATAGAAATAAAATGTCTAACACTAAAGGATCAGACCTCGTACCTTATTCCGGACGGTTGAAGTAGATCCCCGTTGAGTTTTCCAATCTTCAACTTGAATTGCTATATTACTTCCTCAACAACAAGTAAACAATACAAGCATTCTATATATCATGGTGTCGGATCTATTCTAGCATATATAATCAATAATGTAAAAGCATTTGACATAATCCAATGGAGAACATATTCATTCAAATACACATCATTGGACAGGAAAAGATATTTCTATTAATATAAATCAGAGATTACAAGATACAACCTCTGATGGCACGTCTGCGAACCGGAGAAACTTAATCCCCCACTTGGGCCTCCACCACTTCAATCCTCCATCTCTCGATAGCAAGCTCACAAGCAAAAGGCAAGCTTGAGAAGAACACAAAAGTGCTCCAAGGGACAAAGGGATGCAGACTCAAGCATAAGTTCCGACAACAATGGACTATAGTTTCGTTGCTGTCAATTCTCTCTTATGCCTTCAATGTACCAAGGGGTTCCTTATATAGCTTTTCAAAGGGGTAATGAAAGGTCGAATCCGAGCGATCTCAAGGCATATGGAAGGCCAGGAGTCAGATGAATCGGATCCATGTCAAGGAAAACTCCAAAAGGATTTGGATTATGCACACATCCCGATGTACGCGGTTATATGGGTCAAACCCACGTATGTACGCACTTATAGGGTTAAAAGTCGCGTATAGCATTTTTCATGTGTTTTTAGGGATGATCAAGGAAACATCAAAGGACAAAAAGTGGTCCATAGGGTCTAAGGAGTCTGCAGCGGGACAGGGGAAGGCCATACAAAGTGTGATTCACCTAGAGTGGTGAAATCCGCTATAACAAATGCCCCTTAATGTATGAGATCAGAGGGGTTATACGATGGCTGAAATACATTATAAGTCCATCCCAGAAGTGGAGTGATGAAGGATCCCAAATGGAAGACCAGCCACCCAATCAGCATAGTACAATAATACAACTTTGCATATAACTGCAAGTACATATAGCAGTCCCGGATACGTAAGAGTACAATGGCCATGAATAGGCAAAATACATGATGTCACATATGTGGTCATAGCCACGTACAATATACATAGATCAGAATCTCCATGATGAAGATATACAAAGGACCATGATCTCCAAAATGGCTGAAGATATATAATAGATCAAAATCTCCATAGTGGCTAGAAATGTCTGACATATACTGGAATCAAGTCACGAGAGCTGAAATCTCATGAACACTGACACGATCAAGGAGGTAGCATATAAGAGATGCCACCAAACTGGAAAGTCTTCTACACAAACTGTTATGAGTACATGTCCTACTATGCGAATAGAGGTGTCGAGGTCAAACATAGTAGTCCATCGCCTGATTACTGGTCATTAATGTATACCGTTAACAGACGCGAGATCACCCACCAATGATGAAAATGGGAATCAAGGTACTAGAGTGCAAACTAACAAGTGTGAATAAATGTGTTGAGGTCGAATACTTGAAAGGATACATCGATCAGGGGACATTGATGAATTCCCAAGAAACTGTCGATGGCAAGAGAACCTACCACTGATGACTGCAAGTCTCAAGGCACTCAAAATGACTCTAGATTCCGATCCCATAATAAATGATTTGAAGTCGATGGGATGAAATCCCCTGGAAGGAGGGCATTAAGGCATCCCCCATCATCCAACACGAGGTACTCAGCAAAGCTGTATAATGTGGAAGGACTCGATCATAAGGTGCACGAACCAGTAACTGTACCAGGAATGGCCGACATGCAAAGTCAAGATAACTGAGGAATGGCCGACTCAGGTTTCAACTTCCTTCTAACAAGAGCATAACGGCGTATGGTGACGGAATGAAGGTAGCATAGACTCGATATACAAACTAGGACATCTCTATGACACAGGAGGCATCAATAGAGGCTCCATAGGGATTGGAAGCTTAACCAATCGGTGGAGATAAACTCAAATAAACAAGTACAGCTCCTAAAGTCAAACTATAACCCAACCAATGGATGTGATATACAGTGCTCTGTTCAAAGGCGACACGACTCGACAGCTGCCAAAGATAACATCTTTCCTTGTCCGGATTTTTGGTTTTTTTTTTATTTTTTTTGGACTTTTTCAGTTATTTGAAAAGCTTGAAAAAAGAATAAACTAGCTTTATAGTTACAAAATAGGAGGAGACGAGTGTCATAAGGGAAAACAAACTAGTTCCAAGCAGTGGAACATACCTATGCTCAATGCAAGGATACATGTGTAGGATATCGACACTCGGGGGAAAATCCCCTCTCGGTAAAAAGGGAAACAAGCTGCGAAGGATATAAAAATGGCTCTGCATGGCTAGACATGAGACAAGCTCGCGCTATATGGCTGAAGCGCAATGTCAGGGGAGCCGGCATAAAGCTCAATGAGGAAGGCAAAGCTCATGATAATGCATTCACAACTTGACATGAGGGAGTCCTAAGGGAAATAGGCCAACATAAGATCAAGAGGAGTATGAGGCTCTTGCTAAATGTCATGGCAGTACTATACAACGGACTCCCACACCCTAAAGGCGAAAATGTCGGCATGGGTACCAAATGCAAATAAGGCTCTAACTAGGGTACCCATGTAAGGTGAAGCTCTACCACTCACATCATGCCACTTCTAAAGCAGCAAGAAGGTTCCGTGACATAATAGAGTGGGTTCGTACCTAAGGACATGGTGATATGGTCATAAGGTCATGCAAAATGCAAACGGTGGTGAACCTAACCTATATGCCAGTTTAGACATGATACCTGAGATCGACATGAACGGATCAATCCAATGGCTGAAACGGCACTGAAAAAGGTCTTCTACATCACAAATTATGTCGAAAAAACGGTCCAAAATGGTTAGAAAATGTCGAAACTATAGGAAAGGGGGTAAAATTTTTCAAATATTTGAAATTTTTTCTATAAATAGTAAAATTTATAAATCATTTTAAACTTTTACCCATTTGAGCTCTGATTTTCAACTGCAAATTCCAGGAGATCCAGCCGGCGGAATTCACAACCGTTTCTTCCAGGTATTTACTCATGCTCTCCTCTTTCATTTTGATATAATATTTATAGATTTTCATGGTTAAATGAAGTTTTTAAGCCATCCCAAAGTGTGCACTGCGGCCCATGCGGATATCGAGGTTTTTCCCGCGTATAGAGCTAGCTATACGTGGAAAATGGCCTAAAACCCGCGTACATACGCGGCTATTTGCAAAACAGTCACGTATGAGGCCGCGCAAGTGATTTTTCAATAAACTAATGGATAATTTTGCAATTTATTTTGCAAGATGGTGCTAGAGTGGAGAGAGCGTGAGCACGATGAAGTAGAGGAAGCAGTAAGGGCCAACTTAATGGCTCAACAAGCTTTACGTGCATGCGGACTCTACAAGTTTTGGTGTCTTGGTGGTTTGAGGGCCAAACCAAGACTGCTACAGATGCTGGTAGACTATTGGGATCCAGACTCGGAGTCCTTTCGTATTGATGGGATTTCCCTCACCATAGAGGTGGAGGACATATACTTTATCACTGGTCTTTCTAGACAAGGGGAGGTGGTGAACCTTCGTTCCCGAGGAGGGCCAGGGGGTGGCCTGACTATCGATGAGTACATAGCCGTGTACTGTTTTCCAGACACTGAGAAGGTGGGGAGTCAAGTCCCTACCAATGCTATACAAGTGCTGGGCCTAAAGGCCATATTACTGATGCTAGGTAGGATAGCAGGCTTAGCATCACTCCACCAGGCCTCTCAGCCTCTGATGTTCTATGCAATGGAGTGCATGAGACCCACAGTCTATGATTGGAGTACGACACTACTGAGCAACATGAAACACCAGCTCAGTGAGTGTAAGGCAGGCAGGGTATGGAACTTCAGGTTCAGCGGTATTCTGAGCACGTTTTTCTTCAAGCGTGTTCCAGGATTGAGCCCTAGAGTGGACGTTCCTCTCCATGGGGTTCGAGATCCAGCCTAACGGCGTTGGGCAGATGCTATGCACAGACTAGGGGGTGGTAGGGTGGCCAACCCATATCCAACTGACTTCTTTCCATGGTGGCAACGACAGATTGTTGCCATTGATGACTACCCATATGCATGGATAGATTTCCGAGGGGACTCGGACATGCCATTGCCACCAAGATCGGCATATGGCGATATAGGTAACAAATCTCGACCCTCACTCTTTTTAAAAAAATTTGAGTTATTTAATTTTTTTGTATTTTCTTGATGATGTGGAATCAAAAAGACATGTTTTGCGCGACAACACATAGTGACATCTACCATTTGTGTGCAGATGTGGGACCACGGTGGCCAGAGGGCTTCCCTTGTCATAGACGGAGGGAAAGAGGAGATGACATCATGGGTGTGGATGCGGAGCGAACGCTCCATAGCATTCATACCAACTTTGTGAGACTGACTCATAGAGTTCCCATGGTGCAAGTCGAGTACTTGCCTGAGGCCATGCAGCGACAGGTGGTGGGTGTACCACGCGCATGGGTGCATTTATTTCAACGGCTAGCTAGAGCCGTAGTGACGTTCCATGATCACAACCCTCCTCCTCCTCCACAGGATTAGACACCTGGGAGTGTATACGTTTTGTACTACCGTGTATTATATGATGGTGGCTTAAAAAGCCCCAATTTTGTATTATGACACTATGTATTACCACATTTTTTATATATAAAAAGTTTTATGGTGATCGATTTATTTATTTACATGTGTAAAAATTGTGTTTGTGATTAATTTATTATGAATGAAACAAATGCCAATCTAACACATAGTTAGCATATGAGTCAGCTACTTGATTATTATTTCTTGGAATGTGTATATATGTTATACTGCCAAATTGTCGTTCTAACAATCTCACACGTAAGAACCTTCTCAATAACGTCGGATCTCTAACATGGTACAAACCATTGAGCTATGACACTACTAACTCCGAATCAAGACGTACCTCAAGAGATAGAATGCCATGTAGAATGGCATCCCGTAGAAGCTCAATAAGGGCACTATATTCAGCAACATTGTTGGAAGATGGCCGTAGACATACACCTCCTAAAGACAGTACCTGACCCATAGGAGTATAAATCACCCAAGCAGCAGAGGCTGAGTGTTGAGTGTGACGGCTTGCACCATTCGCGAATCCTATGTAGGTGGAAGATTTCCTTGACATCTGCCAAAAGAAACGAAAACTAATCACAAACCCGATCACGATAAGAAAGACCTAACTATGCAAAGCTGTACAATAATATACAACAAGCAGCCTTGGCTAAAGATCATGCATAGCATTTTTTAAGATAGAGCCCATTTCTAGGCTCCGCCAAAGTTGTTCCTTCATAATCGACTAACTCACAGGCACCATTCTCTAACACACGCTTGACCATGTAAGGACCACGCCACATAGGATTAAACTTCCCTGCCCCCAAGCGTTCTTTCGGTTGATCCCACAAAAGGACTAAGTCTCCTTCACTAAACACTCTTGGACGGATAGACTTATCGTACTGGACCTTAACGCGACACTTATTAACCTCTAGAGCCACCAAGGCATCCCGGCGCTACTCATCAAGTTGCTCAAGGTGAACCAAACGCTCCTCCAAAGGTGAAGTGCCCGGTAAGAGTTCCACAGCTAGCTTCAACGAAGGAATCTCGCATTCAACCGGCAATATCGACTCCACTCCATGCACAAGCTGATATGGAGAAAAACCAGTGGCAGTGTTAACCGAGGTTCGATATGCCCACAAAGCAGGATATTACATAATGTGCCAATTCGTCTTGCTTTGTGCGATGGTTCGTTGGAGAATGGATTTGAGTGATTTATTCACTACCTCTACCTGTCCATTCGCTTGGGGGCAGTAAGAATATGAATGCTCTTGCTTATTCCCTAACCTGGATGCCAACTCTTCCATCCTACGGTTCTGAAAGTGCGAGCCATGGTCAGTGACAAGCTCTTTCAGAATCCCGAACCGAGTAATAATTTGGTTGAATACAAAGTGAGCGGCTGTCTCACCGTCGGATTTTACTGTAGGCATAGCCTCAGCCCATTTCGTGAAGTAATCAACAACCACTATAATGTGATGGTGCTCCCCAGTCGAATTTGGGTTGCAATCCATAAAATCGAGCCCCCACTTAGTGAAGGGACCGGTGGTGCTAATGGGATGTAATGGGGCAGGTTTCGAGCGCATATTACGTGCGAACACCTGGCAATGGTGGCACCTCTTGACCGCATCAACACAATCTTTAAAGATCGACGGCCAGAAATAACCCGCTCTCAAAATCTTTTGAGCTGTAGAAAACCTAGATAAATGACCACCACACGCCCCTCCGTGGCAATCATTCAGCACAACCTCAGCCTCGTCATGAGTTAAACAACGTCGTAAAATGGAATCTACCCCATGGCGGTACAAAGTATTGTCCACTATAAGGTAGTTCTTAGAGACGTGACGTAATCGTCGTCGTTCATCTCGCGAGAGGTGAGTAGGGATCCTCTGTGTTTGCAGATATACTATGATATCCCCATACCATGGGTCTAACGTTGAGATTAAGAAGATGTGTTCATCAACAAACGTATCTTCACAAACCAACTCCTCGGTCTCATTCAGAAAATCTGATATGAGCTTTGCAAAGACTAAAGACTTCTTTGATTTTGCCGAAACAAACTCGAGATCAAATTCTTGCAGAATGACAATCCATTTATTATACTTTCCCCCAATCATCCTTTGTGTGAGGATGAACTGAAATGGATTGACATGGGCCACAACCAAGGTCTGGCGAAGGAGAATATAATGTCTCAAACGCTGAACCGCATGTACGGTAGCTAAAGCAAGCTTCTCGACATGAGAATAACGAATCTCTGCGTCAATAAGGTTTCGGCTCAGATAATATATGACATGCTCTTGGAGCTCCTCATCCTCTTGAACCAAAACCATACCAATCATCTCTAAAGACGTGACCACATATAATAGAAAATCATGGCTATAATCTGGAGGACTAATCACCGGGGCCGATGCTAGGGCTCGCTTGAGTGCATCGAAGGACTCCTGGGCTCGCTCATCCCATTCAAAGGGAGTGTCCTTCTTCAAGAGATGCATGAATCCTCTAGTCAAATTGGCAAAGTTGACAAGAAATCTTCGTAAGAAGTTTGCCATGCCTTGCAAACACTGAAGATGATGAATATTCTTCGGGGGAGACAACTGAAGTATTGCCTTAACCTTCAAAGGGTCGACTCTTATACTCTCCTTTGAAACGATGAATCCTAACAAACGACCTGACTTCACGCAAAAGATGCACTTATGAGGATTTAATCTAACTGAATAGTGCCGACATCTTTCGAATACCAATCTCAAGTGATAGGGATGACGCATTCTCATACGAGAATGAGCAGCGAGGTCATCCAAAAATACTTCAATAATAGACTTGAGATTGTGGAAGATCAAGGTCATCGCCCGCTGAAACGTAGCTCCGACGTTTTTAAGGCCGAATTTTTTTTTTCGATATGCAAACTTTCCCCAAGGACAAATAAATGCAGTCTTGTGTTGGTCCTCAGGTTTAATCTGTATCTGATTATACTCGAAAAAGCCGTCCATGAAGGAGAACACCTCGCTACCCGCACACTCATCCAAAATCTGATCAATAAGTGGTGTGGGGAAGTTATCCTTAGGACAAGCACGATTCAAATCGCGAAAATCAGTGCATATGCGGATCGCTCCCTGCTTCTTATCCACCGGAACAGAGTTTGAAACCCACTCCGTCAAGGGAACGGGATAGATGAAATTGACTTTCAACAGCTTCTCTATCTCTACCTTAATGGCGGGTGCTTTCCTAGGATTCATGGCGCGTAAACGTTGTCGAACAGGCTTAGCGTTGGGGTAAGTCTTAATCTCATGTTCAACAATTTGAGGGTCAATACCTGGCATCTCGTCGTAAGACCAAGCAAAAATATCACAGAATTCCTTGAATAGCTCAGTATATTCCAGAATCTCAACATGGGAACAGTCTGCCCCAATATAGACATTCTCTATTGTGCTAGGATTGCGAGAAATGTTGATAGGAATCGTTGACGATATGTTCGCCATGTTTCCATCAACCATCGGACCAGGAGAGCTTAATGGAACCATAGGACTACCAACTTTCTGACTAAGAATCTCCCTATAATCCTCATGCTCCAAACGGTCAAGCTCTGGAAGAAAGTACGATCTATGATGAAGTTCCTCCCATGATGGCTCAACTCCCGACATAGCCTCGATAATTGCTTCATCTGAAGAGAAAACCGTATCAAGGTAGTCGTGGGCATGAGAAGACTGTACTGCCCATGCTGGCAGCACATAGGGGTCTTCCTCCTCCGTCCGTGAAGAGGAAGAACAAGGTTCTACAACACTCTTGAGATTAGCTTGATAACCTATCATGGCTGCAGGCAACTGCACGCTCGTCTCGACAGGCTCACTCGAAGTACTCAGTGTAGGAAGAATCCAAGGGTCTTCCATATGGGTTGTGCGAAAAGACACCGAGGTCGTAGATGTCGAAGCCTCATCGGAACAAGATCCTATCATGAGGATCGGTGCAGGACAACTAAAGCTTCCCATGAGGGATGGATACATGCCTACACCCACACTCCCAGTTGCCGGCTGAGAATGTTCAACGATCGGGATCGAAGCTCCCGAAGATGCGGTAACAGACGGATTCTTGAATGCCATTTGATCAATCGTTACAATCTTCCCGTTATGTGGAAAGCATACAACGCGAAATAGGGAAGAAGCAACGGCTTGCATACTATACATCCAGTTCCTACCCAGCAGGAGATTATAGTCAAGGGGCACATCAACCACCTCAACCTCTATCGCAACGGTCTTCCCCCCCAAACAGACTTTAAGGGAAGGAAGGATGTCGTGCAGCCTAAAAGATCTCCCATCAAAAGCAGTTAACATAGTCGTTGATTCAGACAGCTCAGGAGAACCGAGACCCTTCCAACAGGCCAAAGACATCACAGAAGTAGCAGCACCCTCGTCAATCATAGTATGTTTGACGGTCATACCAAGACATTCTACGTGCACCAAAAGAGACACATAGTAGGGCAAGCGAGGCTGATGTCCTGCGGTTTCAAATTTGATCATCGAGGAAGAATCATCACCGTTCACACCAAGAGCAGAAAGCAACGCTTTCCTTTGCGAAGGACAAGTATGAAGCACTTCCAATGCAGACATCGCACAAGGAGTATGGCCCAAATCCTTGACAACTGAATAATTCTAGGTGGCTCGGGCATTTGGATTATGCCCCGAACGCTTAAGGACTCCCTTAGAAATGCGAGGTGCAGCCTCAGGTTTATCCGTAGGTTTCTCAATGCGCAAAGGAGTTCCTGGTGGATCAGGCTCTTTGCCTAGGTTGGGTTGTGACAAACTATAGTCTTTCGCACGAGTCACAACCTTGGCAGCATGGACCATGTTAATGCACCCACGACCACTACCCTCTGGTGGATCATCATCACTAGACTGGTCATGGGACTTCTAGTTCATATTCTGGTTATGTGGTAAAGGGTTCCTTAGCACAGCTGGGCCTTGTGCTAAGAATCTTGAAGCTTCATCAATCCGAGGGCACAAGTAAGTGAGGTGATCGTCCTTACATAGCTTGCAAGGGAATTTAACCTTACGTTTCGCTTGCTTGTCCCCCCCAGCATTTCCACCGTTCTTGTCATTATTGTTAGCATTCTCATTCTTATTCCCACCCTTTCGATTATTATTTTTACCCTTTCTTCTATTCCATCCGAGCTACTGTTTACCCTTCTGGTTTGACGATTGCACAGAAAGTACATTCGCCGTTTGGGCGGGTTGAGACGAAGCCGTAGCTTGTCCCGAAGCAGATTGGTTGATTGACAATTTACTAGCTTGTTTTGCAACCAAATCCACAGGTTTTGCACTTGCACAACCCACAATGCCATCGGCATGTGGTCCAGGTTTGACTTTGGGATCGAAACTGGAACGAGGAGCATTGGGAATAATCTCATACAACAAACCGGACTGAGCATAGATCAAGTCCAGTTCCTGCGCCCTAAAGATCGCTTGTTCCTCATTCTGCACTTCGGATGTGGAAACATCCTTCGCTATATATGGCAATAGCGACTTGAGGAACCACTCGAGAAGGAACTCCGGTGGTATAAAGGCTTTAATTAATCTCTTCCGTCTACGCCACTCTTGAATATGATCAGAAATATGGGTGGTTTTATCTTGCCGAAATGTCAACAAGAGTTCAGTACCAACGTCATAGCGCACTGGTAGCTGGAAGTGATTAAGAAAAGTCATCGCAAGGTCGTCGAACAAAGTAAAAGCGCCCCTAGGTAACTCTATATACCATTTCGCAGTGGGCCCTGTGAGGGTGCGTTGAAATAGTCGCAAACGGACTAAGTCCTAATGTAACAAATTCGAAGAGCACCATAGGTGAAACATAGTAACATGTTCGCTCGGATCCTCTCCCGGTTTGCCTTCGAACTTAGGTATGTCCGAAGGAAGCTTGGTAGGGACAGCCGGCCAAGCCGGGTCATGAACCACAGGATCATTCGTAAGTCTCGATAAGTCAGGAAGATTAAGCGTCGCGAGGAAAGGGAGCCTAGGATGATGAGGTCGATGGACCTCTCCCTGGTTCATATAGGGCTGATTACCACCATGGCCTTGGCCATGGTGTCCTCCTATTTGATCCGTATAGGGTGGCGTGGAAGTACCATAGTATGGTGGACCTTGGCTAGTAGGAGCTACAAAGCCGTAATTAGGAGAGTAAGCAGGTTGTTGATACTCGCCTCCATAATGTGAAGAAACCTGTCCATACTGCGTCCCATAACAAGGTCCATAAGTCATTGCATGCGATGCCCCATGAGATACTCTATAGGTAGGAAGATACGCTCCGAAAGTAGGGATATATGCCCCGAAAGTAGCAATATGACCTCTAGAAGCATGAACATAACCTCCCGACGCAGCGGGCGGCATGTGGACTTGAGACACAACTAGTTTAGTAACCGCAGTACGGACCTGACTCGTAGCCATATATCGGCTCGAAGGACCACGTGAATAAGGTGGAGGATGTACATTTGAAGAACTAGGGGCCGAGGACGAAAGAACCTGAGTAATAATATATGTATTACCGCCTATCATCACTCGTCTCAGATCTGGTATCCTAATCGGATCGCTAACCCTAGACCTAGGAGGGAGATAAGATGTAGCTTCCACCACTGGGACGGAAGGTGCAATGTGACTAGTGCTCCCAAACCTCTCCGCATGGTAAGGAATGAGAGTGCCCCCAGGCATAGTGTTAGGCTCAAAATCGGATTCGACATGAAATGTCAAATCGTGTATAGGGAAACCAGACGTAGCATAACTACTGTAGCTAGTAGTGGCAGGTTCAAAATGAGTCTCAGCGTCCTCCGGCATGCCATACCGGTAACACGTCAATGGGGAATCCAACCTAGAGTGAGTAGGTCTATCATGCATGGCTCCTATCTCATAAATCACTGGACCAAACTCGGCTAAGTCAGGTGAAGGATCATAAGTAGGTGTAAATTCCCCATCGTCTACACGAATGGGAGGAGGTGGTTCAGGAATACCCTCTGAAGAATCCCCCATGGTGTGTGAATCAATGTGTGACATAGTCTGCATGGACTGTCTAGGTCTCTCTCCCAAAGGAGGAGGAGAAGTAGAAGGCAGAAGTCCTGCTAAACGACAAGAACGACGCGGAAATGCACTCGAATCCACAATGACTCAAAAAATAGCAAAGAGTCTCTATTTACGTAAACCCTAAGCCAACTATCGTGCACAGAGCAATCACTAATAAAATCTAAAGCCAAATGCAAGCAAACAAGGGCTGGATAAGTGAGCTCCCGAATGAAGCAGGTATGTCTCGCCTAGGAGAGGCTTGAGACTCCCATACATAACAAGCAGAGGTACGTAACCAATTATTGTGGCCTTCAGCTTCAACGCGTAAAGCGACTGTGCTGTCTGACCCCAACCTGGCCGGGACACCTACAGAATAACCTCTACAAGTACCCCCTCGATATCCTAGGTAAGGCCATTAAGGTCACCTCAATAAACTCAATGCTCAGGCGGACAGTCGCAGGCGGGATTGACCGTATGGGCAGTGTAGCAAAGCCCGGAACTCTCGAAAGAGCCCCCAGATACGAATACAATCCTGGAAATATCTTCGGTGCTACTCAGTTATGACTAGGGGTCATCCCAATCAATAACCGCTCACACTGCCTCGTGCTTAACTCCCTTTTGAGAGGAGGATCCTGAGAACATTGGTTATACCAAGGATTTCACACACTCACCTAGACAGACACCTAGATGTTGTTGTTTAGTGATCTTGGAGAATTAACTTACAATGAACTATTCCAAGATCCTAAAACCTAAGCTTGTTGGTGCACCCTAGAAAAGAAAAGAGTGTAATTCATTTTATTTTAGCGTTGATTTTAGTTGGCTTTATTACTCAAAAATAGGATATGGTTGTGCAACTAGTGGTGTTATGATGCAACAAGAAGTAAAATGCACACCTAACAATCAATGCAAATGCATTGTGTCCAAGAAAATAGGGTATGCTACTACGTGAAATGCACAATTCTTCTTCAAATGATGAATGCAAATTTCCTTTATGAAGTCCTAACTAGTACTCCAAAGCAAATCTATCTAATGCAAGTACAATGCAAAGTGCAAAATGCAATGCATGATGATAAGAAAATGTTTTTGGATTTTTTGAAAATAAAAGAGATGCAAAAAGCAAAAGAATGATTCTACGACCCCTAGACTCTGCAAGCACACTCAAACGACACTCAAGCAAAGCACTAAGGTAAAAGAGCTCTAATGCACTAATCTAAAACAAAAAATCGAAAATGCCATGACAAGAACTTTCCTAAAAAAAATGTTTCTGGTCAAAAACAGAGGTCAAAACAGACTCAGGCAGTGTCAAAGGAGACTCAACAACTAACAGAATTCACCCAGCAACCAATTATCTTCCCCAAAAAGGCAAAATTAAGGATATACACGACTGTTCGTAGTAAACCCGCGTGTATACGCAGAAATCACAGAGGAAACTGCGTGTATACACGACTGTAAATCAAAAACCCACGTACAGGAAGAAAAGGTGCATAAAATCAAGGCAAACAGACAGGTT
>LPNX010310293.1:4856-26334 GCA_001517045.1 Pseudotsuga menziesii | reverse complement strand
CCTCAACAACAAGTAAACAATACAAGCATTCTATATATCATGGTTTTAGATCTATTCTAGCATATATAATCAATAATGTAAAAGCATTTGACATAATCCAATGGAGAACATATTCATTCAAATACACATCACTGGACAGGAAAAGATATTTCTATTAACATAAATCAGAGATTACAAGATACAACCTCTGAGGACACGTCTACGAACCGGAGAAACCGAATCCCCCACTTGGGCCTCCACCACTTCAATCCTCCATCTCTCGATAGCAAGCTCACAAGCAAAAGGCAAGCTTGGGAAGAACACAAAAGTGCTCCAAGGGACAAAGGGATGCAAACTCAAGCATAAGTTCCGACAAGAATGGACTATAGTTTCGTTGCTCTCAATTCTCTCTTATGCCTTCAATGTACCAAGGGGTTCCTTATATAGCTTTTCAAAGGGGTAATGAAAGGTCGAATCCGAGCGATCTCGAGGCATATGGAAGGCCAGGAGTCAGATGAGTCAGATCCATGTCAAGGAAAACTCCAAAAAGATTTGGATTATGCACACATCCCGATGTATGCGGTTATATGGGTCAAACCCACGTATGTACGTGCTTATAGGGTTAAAAGTCGCGTATAGCATTTTTCATGTGTTTTTAGGGATGATAAAGGAAACATCAAAGGACAAAAATTGGTCCATAGGGTCTAAGGAGTCTGCAGCGGGACAGGGGAAGGCCATACAAAGTGCGATTCACCTAGAGTGGTGAAATCCGCTATAACACATGGTGAGGTAGTTTATATTATTGCTCCTTGCTCCAAAACTCCTACAAATTCTTCTTTGCTTCATGTGACTCTAGTATGCATTATTAATACAATCCTATGTTTGGCAAAGGATAGTCTATGAATAATTGTATTTTGTGCTCCACATCATCTTTGGTGGATTTCCTTTTTTCTAATGGACGCTTCTTTGTATGCATGTCAAAGCACTTCCAATTGGAACTTATGTTATTTTGTACATATTTCCAAGTATTCCTTCACACTTGGTTGAATCAATGTCTTCCTAGTCTCATCCCAAGAAGGGAAGTACATACTTATTTCCTTAGTTGATTAATATCTTGTATTGGCGTGCACCTACCAAAGAGATCTTACATGTTCCCTTATGTGCACTGATGATAAAAAATTTAGCATCGTTGATCAAATTATATTGGCTTTCCCTTCTTACAAAGATGTCATCTCTTATATACATGTAGGAACTACCAAACACCACATTACAAGAATCGAGAGGCACTACATCAACCTTTATTTTATCAATATAGCTTATTCCAATAACAAATCAAACCTTACGCTACTTGTTGGTTTTCATATCTACATCCTTATTCTTCCAACCCAAAGGGTATGGGAAAGAGTGATCATGCATCTCTAAACCAAGTTTACCTACCTAGTCCTATGTAATGATATTGACCCATGAACCAAAATTGAGTAGAGCTTCTACCTTATTCTTCTCGATATGGATTAACCTTGGCATATCCTTCTCCTCTATGTGAGGGAGACTACACATGTTCACCTTGTTTTGCTTGTTTTTTAAACAATATTTCCATCCACATTTGAATTGCTTTCTATCTCCTTTCCCACTTACAATAAAAATTTACTCTTCTTGGATTGCTCCTTGTGAAAATCGGATTCATAGCAAGATCTAGGAACTAAGGGAATCCTCACAACTCAAGATATTCACAAATTATGCAAAAAAATAGTGAAAGGAGCAAAAGAGATCTTACATGTTCCCTTATGTGCACTGATGATAAAAAAATTAGCATCGTTGATCAAATTATATTGGTTTTCCCTTCTCACGAAGATGGCATCTATTATATACATGTAGGAACTACCAAACACTACATCGCAAGCATCGAGAGGCACTACATCAACCTCTGTTTTATCAATATAGCTTGTTCCACTAACAAATCAAACCTAACGCTACTTGGTGGCTTTCATCTCTACATCCTTATTCTTCCAACCCAAAGGGTATGGGAAAGACTGATCATGCATCTCTAAACCAAGTTTACCTACCCAGTCCTATGTAATGGTATTGGCCCATGAACCAAAATTGAGTAGAGCTTCTACCTTATTCTTCTCAATATGGATTAACCTTGGCATATCCTTCTCCTCTCTGTGATGGAGACTACTCATGTTCACCTCGTTTTGCTTGTTTTGTAAACAATATTTCCATCCACATTTGACTAGCTTTCTATCTGCTTTCCCACGTACAATATAAATTTATTCTTCTTGGATTTCTCCTTGTGAAAATCTGATTCACAGCAAGATCTAGGAACTAAGGGAATCCTCACAACTCAAGATATTCACAAATTATGCAAAAACAAATGAAAGGAGCAAAATTAACACATAGGAATAGTGTCAATATATGAGTTTATTATCATTGTCCAACATGTAAATATGTCTAGAACATCATTATTATACAATAGGAGAAAAATGTTATCTTTTGAAGGCAAATTAGATGCATACATGTGGCGGGCTTAGATTGGACCTCAAACACCCCAAGGTGGACCAATGAACTCCCAAACCACCTCAAACGGTCACGAATGGCCATGTGAGCGTGGTCGAAGTATGATAGGACATAAATGAGGGTAGGATAGGCATGGTGGAGTGCATGGGTGAGTGGGAGTGCCTCTAGGTAGCAATAAATGGTCCAAAAGAGCAAAAAACACCCAAATACCATGCATGGGCGCCTCTGGTAAACCAGTTTCGCTGTTTTAAGGAGTGGGAGCACACCAAGGATTAAACAGACATAAATAAGGGCGCATGTGTCTCCAAAATCATCAAATATGAGTCCAAAACACCAGAATACCTTGTTTGACCAACATAACCAAGGTTTGGACCATATGACATAAGTACAAAACAAATGAAAATCTGTCCTAGGTGTATATGACCATGGTACTAGGTGGTATGATGCTCTAACGACGCCCCCCCCCCCTTAATTATGAATTAGTGTAACCACATAAAAAAATTGAGGCCTTGACAACTAAGGCTCAAGTCACCTCTTACAAAATTTTATTTGTCCATATAACCAAGGTAAAGAGAAAAACCTCATGGGAACAAAACCTCCCCTAAAAAATGGACATCGAGCAAAATATGAAAGTGGATATGAGAAATCACCATGTGTCACTCACTTCAAGAAGTGATCTCAGATAAGTGAATGTCTTCTTTCTGAAGCTCTTGGTGAAGATGTCAGCAGTTTGCTCTACAGATGGGAAATACTACAACAATATCACCTACTCATGCACCAAGATCCGGATGTAGTGCATGTGTATCTTAATGTGTTTGGTCCTTTGTCTATGTATTGGATCAGTGTAAATCTTGATTGTGCTTTAATTATCACACCAAATAAAAGTGGGTGAATCAAATGCAAAACCAAGCTCTCCAAGAATTTCTTAAAACCACACACATTGTGTAGTTGCATTCATTGCTTCTATGTACTCGGCCTCAACTGATGAAAGGGATATAGTGTGTTGTTTTTTACTTGACCAGCATATGGGACCATGTGCAAGCATGAAGACATAACCTGAAGTGGAATTTCTATGAGTGGAATCTCCATCCCAATCAAAATCAGTAAATCCAACTAGTTCTAGTGGAGAACTAACAACATAGTGTACCCTAAAGTGTTTGGTTCATTGCACATAATACAAGATCCTTTTTGCAGCTTTGCAATGGATCTCATTAGGATATTACATATATCTTGTAGCAACACCTACTGCATAATCCAAATCAGGTCGGGAGTGTGTGAGATACAACAAGCTCCCAACTAGTTGTCTATACAGGTCTACCAATGGAGATGAACCAAAATCGCCTAGTTTCACTCTCGAAAGGAAGGGACACTTAGCTGTCTTACATTCATCCATTTTGAACTTCAATAACAGGTTTGCAGTATACTTTGATTGGATGACCTTGATCCCTGCATCATATTGCTCAATCTCCAAGCCAAGAAATTGTTTCAACAATCCAAGGTCGGTCATAGAAAACTCACTATGCAAAGAAGACTTAATTGAACCTATATCATCAATGCAACTTCTAGTGATCAAAATATCATCAACATACAACACTATGACCTAGAATGTATCACTTATATGCTGCAAATATACATTAGGATCAGATTTGCGTCTCTCAAAGCCTAGTGAAAGAAGAAAGTTGTCCATCTTGGCATACCAAGCCCTGGGGGCTTGCTTGAGGCCATTGAAAGACTTCTTGAACCTGCAAACAAGTGAAGGGTCATGGATGAAAATTTTAGGTTATTGCATATAAATATCCTCATGAAGATCACCATGAATAAAATCACTCTTCACATCTGTGTAGCGAACCTCCCATCACTTAGATGCAGCAATGACCAAAACTAGCCTGATAGAATCCATCTTTGAAACCGGTGCAAATGTCTTTGTATATTCCACTCCTTGGATTTGAGAGAAGCATTTTTCAACTAACTTGCCCTTTTACTTGATATCTAAACCATCAACATCCACTTTGGTCCTATAGACCCACTTGCATTGCACTAGTTTCCTCTTGGAAGGTAGAGGAACCAACTCCCAAGTTCCATTGTCTTGCAGAGACTTGAACTCTTCTTGCATGGTTATTTGCCATCTTGGGTCAAGTGATGTTTCTTGATATGTCTGAGAATCAGATCCAACCATCATAAAGTATCTCTCTAAAATATTCAATTCACAAGCGAAGAAAGCATTGTGAAATTGAGATCTAGTCTTCCTAGAATCTAGTGGATCTCCAACAAGATCACCAACTGCTTGTGTGGTTTTATCAGCCCACTTTGGCCTTATGGGTGATTCGTTATCTGAATGTATGTCATAAACACCATCTTCAATATCAGAATCATAAAAATCAGATAAAGAATAATCACTTACATCATCATGGAGTGGAGGATGTGAGCATTTCCCCTTGAATAATTCGATCTCCTACATGGGCTCTTCTTCGAACTGTACACTCCTTTCAATGAATGTTTTCTGAGATGAGGGATCAAAGAGATTGTATCCCTTTACATATTCAGCATATCCAACCATAATGGACTCCTTTCTCTGAGGTTTCAAGGCCTTTCTCTTCTCGGGAGGAATTCTATCCCAAGCCTTTGAGCAAAGAACCCTTAAATGAGAAACATTGGGCTTGTGACCACTCCAAGCCTTAGATGGAGTTTTTCCTTCTAGTGCTTATTAAATTGAGCACATAGATCTATGGATCAACACACAACTCACAACATAGATCACACAATTTACTCAGCAATTGAAGAATGAAACAGTGCAAAAATGGCTTGCAACTGTGAATGATTTCATTAATAAAAAAGTAATTAGATAATAATTACAATGAAGTACAATGGCTAAATAGCCTCATGCAATTTGAATCTTATGTGAGGGAATTCGAACTGGTTTGACTCTACTTAACTAAATGGTTAACTGACCTTGTCTAAATCATTATCGAAGGACTAAATGGTTAACTGACATTGTCTAAATCATTATCGGAGTTCTAAATCACAACTCAAGTGTCTAATTCAGTGTTAACTAGTCTAGCTGACTGAGGTAGGTGAGTAAATGCGTCTCACCTACATGAAACCATGCAATCCTAGCGCTAACTGAGTAGAATTGAATGTAAGGGATTATAACTGAATGTAACTGATTCCTAACTGAGCTTGACTAGTCACCAACTCAACTCAACTGATGGAGGTCGGTATCGGCACTCCCAGTAGCTCCTAATTTGTAGGGATTGATCTAGGAGGCTCCTAAATAGCAATTAGATATAATTAACTCAAGATATAATATGTGTGTATCACTTCAATAAATAAGTGAAAGAAATCCTCTTCCCATTTATATTGCATATGTATGTGCCATTTTTCAACATGGTATCGTGGGTTTTAGTGGCAGCCAGCGGCGGGCATTTCTCTTCTCATTTATATTTTGCATGTACCACATTGCAACATGGTATCAGAGAGCCAACGGTGAGTTTGGCATACATGCCGTCAGAGAGCTGAAGTGGTGCGAAATTCTCGAGTTTGAACTCGGGAAGACTGTAGAAAACCAGATTATCAGATAAACGAACTTCGTGGAAGTATTGCATAAAGAAGCCGCGTGAAGGTGTAGCCGCCATTTCGCCGAGTTAAACCCACAATGATTGTGCCCTAGTCCCGTATTAAGAAACGCTGAGTACGTGTGAAGAGTAGCAGATTTGAAGGATAGACGCTGTCGGGTTTGAGGCAAAAGAGCCGAGACGCAAATAGAAACGTTGTCGGTGGTCGGGAAGCCACGCCGTTGAGTAAGATATCCTTCCGTAGAACAATATAGATGTTCGTGGATATGAAGGAGCGGAGCCGAAGAGTTGAAGAATTCAAGGCGCCGAAATAAACCGGAATTTTGGGAGGTAAAGCCGCCGAAATAAACCGGAATTTTGAGAGGTAAAGCCGCCGATACAAATTCGATAATTAAGTAAAGACTGTCTCCGAGCTAACGTGCGCGAGGGTATCGGGTCGAAGAGACCAAGACCGATCTGTACAAGACCACTTATTAAAGACACTGCCATCTGAAGATACGCGAAAACGATTTTATTAAAGAACCCTAGCTGTGCGTGTTGGAGGTACACAATTTTGTTTTGCTCGAGTATTTTAGTTTATGCTCAGAATAACCAGAGGGTGAAGAGGTCATTATTTTTCCAGCATTCCAAGTTCATTGAGTTAGGAAGACATAACCAGCTACAAATTCAAATCATTTTCGGAGGTATTCTGAAGTGTTTTCTATATAGGCATTTAAATTTTTTACAATCGACATTTCTCTTGAAAAATTTAACGGATACAATATTCATATATGGAAAGTAAAGGTTCAAATGCGTTTAATGGGTAAATATTGGGCATCGTCAAAGATACTGAAGCAGAACCAGCACAGCCTACTAAATTGATTGAATGGTAAACTGGAGATAACAATGCCAAAGCAATAATTGGGCATGGTACTATCTGATTCAGATCACATCATATTGATTTAAAAAAATTCTCCAAAGAAATTTGGGAGGAATTACAAAAGCTGTTTCTTTTCAAATTCAAAATGGCCGTTGAAACTTCAATGTCAAGTCATATAAATGAGTTAAAGTTGCCTCTAAAGCGGTTAGCGGAAGTTATTAAAAGTTCTGTTATTAAATAGTCTACCTTCTACTTACAATAATGTTATTTTCACGTTGAGTCAATTGCCTTCACAATCTTTAGAAGATATGATATCATCTCTCTTAGCTGAATATAAAAGGCTAAATGTAGAAGATTTAGACAGTGTATCTCATCTAGAGAAAGCACTACTTACTAAAATTCGAATGAGCAGAAGAACAGGGAAACAAAAAGTTAAAGATGTTGAATGTTACTATTGCTGAAAACTAGGCCATACAGCATGGAATAAATGATCTTCTAAAAGGGAAAATTAGAGACACAGGAAAACAAAATTTGGCTTTGATAGCAGAAAATTTCATACTAGAAGAATCATTAGAATCTGAATGCGAGTTTGAGAAATGTGATAATGAACTAGATGGAGATTCAGATTACTTATTTTGAATAGGAAGATTTTCGGTACAGGAAGGAATCCAAGAAGGTTTAACTCAGTATGGATTTGGGAATTTTGATAATTCAGGAGTTTGAGAATTTAAGGAATTTGGAAACTTTAGAGTTTAAGAGTTTGAGGAATTCAGGAACTCCGGAGTTTAGAAGAATCGGGAATTCGAGAATTCTACCCTTATGAGGGTGAAGAGACAACATGATGGAGTACCGACAAGATTCCAGATTTATATAGAAGAGAAGCTGCTTAAAGTTTTTTTTTTTATAAATATGTTTCAATCAAGTTTTAGAGTTATAACGTTAAGAGAGGGTGTTGGAGTATAATGCTCCAAACAAATACAATAATTTTATATTTAATTGTTTTTAGGTATATGGTTATGTAACCCCACAAGCCAAATAAAAGAGGCATGATCTCAATGTACTTGCCTCTCCTATCAATAAGATTTATCTTCTCATTTATATTTGCATGTGTCGTATTGCAACACTCTGGATGTCTTTGGGGAATCTAGTCATTTTGATTGTTTTTACATTTTTGTCAATCACTTAAGTTATGAAGATTCTGATTTCTTTTGTCATTCACAAAAGAAATTATGGAAAATAAATGCCTGAGACTGTAAAGGAAGAGGATGGGTTCTAATCAAGAGATATAAAAGAAATTGTGGAAGAGTTCAAGTGGAGTCAACGTTGGAATTTGACGAGCAAAATGCCCGTCATGGGGTATTTAGCCAGTCAAATGTAGTCAACATTGGAAGCTGCTCGTAAAAAATACAAGCAGTTCATAAAAGAAGTGTGGTTGCATTGTTAAAACTGTCATTTTTTGTAACGTCCCCGACCCTCTGACCGGCGAAGAGGACGCTACCAAGCCATCAAAAACCCTTGGGCAAATAGCCCCATGAACATGAACAGGCATATAATGCTGAAATAAAAAAGCTTAAAACATAAAACATGCTAAGATGCATAATTCTTCATATACACAGCGGAAGCAAACATACATCCATTCAAGCATACCACATGTTCATCATATTCATGAAACAGTAAATAATAATGCAGAGACGAAATGGTGAAGAATACTTATCTTAAAAAGAATTCGTCCCGCAACTAGCTACGTTGCTGCAACGTTCCACCCAACCATAGGTCAGCGTGCTCATCAATCTCTCAGCAACACTGCCACCCCCGAGCTGGGCATGATTCTCCAAGGAATAAGGGTCAAAGCAGGCTTACACATAGCCAAGGTACACAAATCAGCCAAGCCCACACAGTAGTGTTTATCAGGCCTTCAAGGAGCTAGGAAAGGCTAAATGCTAAGCTGGTGGTCTCAATGGAGAGCTAAGGACGCCTACACTAGAGCTAACCTGACTTCTAAGACATCCACACATCCAACACCAGGAATCAGTCCTTTCTCTGCTTCACAGTCCCTCAGGCCCTGACTTCCCTTTCCAATGCTCTTCAAGGGTTGTGGGGAAGAAAGTCAGCCATCCAACTCTGTCTGAGTGGCTCCCAAACACCAGGTTTCTCAAGCATACCCAGTCTCTAATCCTACTCTAAACAGTCCGAAGACCAACCACTGCATACCCGCAGTAAAACAAGTTTTTCATAGCTGGGACAGGGGAAACCAAATCCTGATTCGTTCTTGGCCCTATCGTGGCCAAAACGACTCAATGCCAACCTACAACAGCTCAAAACGTGAAAGAAACCACAGCCACGAATGATGGAGGGAAAACCACGGTAAATCGCCAGATCAGGGAAAGAACCACAGTCTCGGCTCAACAATGAGGTGACAGAAACATTACACAGTCCCAAAACGGGAGAGAAGTCCGATTCTCAATCTTGGATTGGGAAAAATAGGTACGCAGACCACAAAACCGTGAGGATAACACACATGCACACAGTCTGATAATACAAAAGGGAAATCGATCCTTTTCCCAGGCCGAGGAAAGAACATAGCCGATCTCACAGTGAAGAACCACGGATACCAGCAATCGGCGAGAGAAGGGAGAACCGAGCAGACCCCTGCCTGCGTGAGATGGTCAAGACCAAAAACCACGAGTGGAAGAGTGGAGAGAGTGGTAACCGTCCCCCTGCCCTTCGCGTGAGAAGAGCGAGCCTGCTGGTGGAGTGTACGTGGGGCAAAGACTGACAGTCCTGCCACACCCACCATTACTCAGCAATAACTGCTCCCAGACAACAGAAGTTTAAATGGATGGCCGACACATGGCAAACTCCCAAAGACCCACACGGGTTAGACAACCCCCCCTTAACCTTAGGACTTATGCCCTTTTCATTTAACGTTGCATCGTCGTAGCTGGCTGTAGGTTTATTTTAATTAATGTGCATATTTACATGATGCCAAAACTCTAATGTGCCGGATAGCACGATATACCATCGACAACGATCCCTATTGCCGAAACATACACAACGAAATCGATGGTGGGGCTTTTGCCTTTAGCTCCACACCACGATTAATTACAATATATACATCATGTACCTTTTAATGCATCCGGGGTCAAAACCGGGACATTACAATCCCCTCCCCCTTGGAATAACACCGTCCTCGGTGTTCCAATACATAGGAATGCATATACAATTTGCACATCAAAATTTCAAAACTTTGCAGATCTATCCCACGTTCAATTATTTACTTGAATTTTCAGGACCAAGCCCCTCGGCTTCCACGAGCTTCTTCTACTGGTTCTTAGCTTTCGGCTCATCCCCAAGTCGAGGAACTTTGTGGCTACTACCCTCTTTATGTTCCCTCGTTGGGCAGTCCTGGCGTAAATGATGTCCTCCGCATTTCCAACATTTCGCTGGCTGCTTCATCTTTACCTACTCAATTTCTTTTTAGTCTTCATGCCTGGAACGTTTCTTAACAGATTGCTTGGACGAATGTGCCATCATTGATCCACTTTCCTTGCCTTTACGGATTGCCCCCAGAAGGCTTTTTACCTCCTTTTGCAAAACAATAGAGTCTTGCAAAATCTGGTGGTTCATCTCATTCTGCCTTTTCTGTATCTTGAGCATCTCTCCAAGATTCTCTTGGGTCCTGGCAATTGTTTGAAGGAGACTTCCAGCCAAGTCCAACAGCTTTTGTTCTGTTGCCATGGTCAATGTGCACCATTGGATTTCACTTTTCTCACCTGTGAAATGCATCATTGAAATTCTGTTAGACCAAGCATAATGTAGGCATTAAAATCAGTCAATTAATTGCCCAATTGGCACGACAGTCCAAGTCTCATCAAGGAGACTTTCATATTTTTCATGCCTTCCCAACAGACACATGAGTTCATTCATGTCCATTCTTGGGCAGGGAATTAACTTTCCAGCATTCACAATTTACTTTAAGCAAATACACACATTCCATTTTCAGTCAATACACATTTTTTTTTCCAGTCATACATGCATTCAACAATCTTTTGTTTTCACACACACACACACACACACACATATATATATATATATATAATAAAAAAGGCAAGAGAGGGCAGCAAGAGTTTTTCCCCTCTTTGTTTTGTTCCATCCTGGAACCCACACCACCGCTGTGGTTTTCATGCTCTCAGCCTCTTTCACTTCACCGTGAATGCTGGACCAATCCCTCTTGGTCATGACACTTTGTGTCTCTGGTCTATTTTAGACCTCTCAACCATGGAGCTTCCCCACATGGTTTGTCTCGGCTGCTAGGACTTTCACAGTCTCACTAGCACCTTTTCCATTACTGCTCATTTTGAGCTCTTCAGGACAATCACATGTCCACATGCACCCCTAGGATGCTTTTGTAGTCCTTGCTTCCAGCGATACCTATATTCAAACATTGAATAGATTCACATGTTTAGTTTATTCCCATTGGTTTTTACCTCTTAAACAAGAGCTTCGGACATCATAACCAAATCATACACACATGTATATTAATAAGCAAGAATTGCAAAATAATCCAATACTTATCTATAATGTGCTTTTCCTCGCTGGTCCACAGGATCCTGCTTCGCTTTGCAAGCCTTCGGATCACTTATGGACTTGGATGTTAGGTCAGCACGCAGGCTGCTTCACAACATCCTTTGATATATATATGAGGCACAGTCAAGCCAACCTTCAGTTGTGTTTATCGGACCGTCAACAAATCCCCTGCACTTATATCAACAACCAATCATCAGCCAAGCCAACACAGTTGGGTTTATCAGGCCATCAACAATAACACATGCACTTATATCAATAATAAACGATTATTTCCAGGTTTCATTTCTAGCCGTGAGCTCTAATTCCACTACCCCATACAACACAAGAAACCACCCCCTTCTCTGCTCTTCAGTCCCTCGGGAATGTCCCCTTCTCTGTGCTCTTTAGTAGGAGGTAGGATGAGCCCAAGCCATTATCCATTTAGTGTAGAACACCAGACTACCTCTGTTTAGCCTGACAACACAAGCAACATAAGCAAACTCATCAGCGTTATTGTTCTAAAACTGTAATCATATTTCACATCATTCACTATCAAGTATTGAGACACCAGGAGTGCGTCCACTCCCTAGGGTGTAATCAATATTGAAAAACCCTTCCATGATCCGACATCAGAAAAGTGTGCACCCTTTTCCGGTGTGTGCCATGTAGGCCCTATTCATACTCAAGGAATCGGTCATCATGGAAATAAAATCAAAACATGTTCTGCATAGGGAATTTTAATAATTTGACATGCATATTCTTAGCTAGGGTCACAGAACACTTATCCATTTGTCGAGGCAATATTCTTTCGTTAAGGAGGAATGGGGGCTCCCTTCTTTGAGTTGACAGTCCCTCGGTTTGCCATCCCAGCTCCTCTTTACATTTCATATCCACACATGTCTTACCGACATAATCTATACCATCTCACTCATGTTGCTTACAAAACATGTAGTGTAGATGAGACATTTCCAAAATGTCCAATGGAGTTTCACCCGAAACCCATTTCCAAGATAAGGGAAAACCTCCCCATGAAGTTTGGCTCCTGCAGGCCATCACACATGATCTTTCTGCGATGTGTACCCCTGGCACATTCATCAAGTGGCCAAACAGTCAATCATTATCTGATAATACAATCCAAATTTGATTGTTCCATAACCAAACAATGACATTAGTAATTCAATTCAATAGGAATTTGCAACTCAGTCTACTACAGAAATTGATTTGCTTAGCAATGAGGTGATCCTCAATTGTGGGTCTCTTGTAAGCAGCACCACTATGCCCATTATAATTTTATGCTTACTAGCATAACATGAATACCCACTTACAATGCGTCCTCCTGACACAATCTTATGCAAGCCAATAATGATTAGTAGTTGTCAGCAATTTCTCAAATCCGAAATTCACAAATTCAAATTTAACAACCCATTATGCATACAAACTATTTTCACAGCCATGAGACTCTTCTCATAAGGTTTGGCTCTTTCACATGGTAGATTCCGGCATTTGTCATTGTCTTACTCTCATTGCCATGCTCCAAACAATCTACCTGAAACCTAAACTTCAATTAGCCAAACACTTGGTAAGTCTGGATGCATATAACCTTTTCATTGCTGCAACTATCACTGAAGCATTTTCAGAATTTATAAAATTCAAATACTTCCAGCTGTTAATCACATCAATATTACCAAAACCCATTTACTTCACGCAATCATTATCATACTTTAAATTACAGGGTACAGTCACATCATTTATGCCATTAAAATGTTTAGATACTCCTTACTTCACAAGCGTATCATTTGTACCACCTTGCTCTTTCCATAGAGCATTTTGGGCAGTCAATTGGTCATGACTACCCTCTTCATGCACGTACTATCCTGCATTCATAACAGCTCTTGAAATGGTTCCAGAATTGTCATCAATTCATCATTTCAGCCATTAGTTATTCATAATATCACATGCACTATCTCAATGCATTCATGCAATGCATCGCAACATTTGCACCCATACTTACGTAATCAGTTACTCACACCCTCCATATGCATCCATTCAATGCATAACTACAAGATTTATAAAATCTTTTAATGCATATCCACTCAATGCTACCTTGCATTGATTCAGGAATACTATGCATTCAAACATACTATGCATGGCCTAACCATGACTACTTTATATAGGATGCATTACTATAATCAAGATCATCAGTGCTTACTTTCTTTGGGGCTAGTAAGCTCATAACAACATATACAGGCATGATACATTTCTGTATGAATGTAGTATAAATTTCAAATACCCACATGGTATGAGACCTCTTGCTTTTATCACTCCATGCAATTGTCATAATTAAACCCTTACCTTCATGGGTCCTACTTACACCCTTGACATTACCAGTTTGGTTGGTCCTTTGTAGGAGATTGCATAATTTGCTCACCAACTTTTGATTCTGGACTTGTTGCCTTCTCCCTTTCTCCATAGGGTTGCTAGTCACATTCGTCAGCATCAGCAACATATTCAGCCATGTCCATGTTATCGTTGGTTTTTCCACTAATGCCAACACCAATGCAATAATTATCATTAGTGGCTCATTATAAATGTATAATTCTCACTATTCTTACCAACATGTAATATCTTGTGCATGCAAGGCATATCCTCATACATTTCATGTATAAAACTTGTAATCATAATTAACAAGACAGGGTTTAAGGAAATTTCCCTTTTCAAGTCCCTCATCCTTGCATGGAAACTCCTATTCCACACAACAACTGGTTTGACTTCATGGTCTTGCTACCTCTAGGCATGCAATTCCCGGATTTGTCCATATTGACAACAACACATTTCTCTTTCAAGCAATCACTAGCACTTTGCTGCTCCACACTCAAATTCTGGTGACTCTCCCTTGTTCCCTGCTGGGTAAGCTTTCCAACGCCACATGCTTCATTCTGACCTCGGCTGTGAAAACCACACCACTTAAAAAATGATGCTTTTTACCAAATGTATTATGGTCTGAAATGTCAACCTCAGCCACCTGGAATTCTCTTCCTTTTCAGCCTTGTAATCCATTGGCAGTTTGTTGAAAATCCACTGAAAAATCCCACGTGAAAACCCCAAAAATTCCTTTTCCCCAATCGAATCTCTTTCCAACTAAATTTTCGACATTTCGACAATCAAATCAACAATTTCCTCCGGCGCTCATCGGCTGCCTTGACAACTAACATCTTCTGCTGTATCGGACCTTCAGTCTTCTAAGCTTTCGGACGGCATCGGTGATGCCAAGGATTGTTCATTGGGTCTCTTTCCCACTATCTTTTCGGCGTTTCGGCGATCAAATCGTCTAATTCCTCCGCTGCTCATTGGCGGTCGGGCGCACTGTGCATCGGGCGGCTAGTTCTCTAAGCTTCCGCAATGGTGGGAAGCAAACTAATTGGAGTTTCTGCGGCCATAACTCTGTCGGCAGTCGGAACGACTAGCAATTGTAATCTTCCGATCGGCGGCCGGAAGCATTAACTGTTGCGGCGTCGGGCGGTTAGTCTTCTAGGTAGCCGCAATGGCGGACATCGATCCTACTACGGGTTCCGCAGACCTTAATACCCCATCGGTTGTCGGAAGGACTAATCACTGCGCATCGACGACGAAATCCATTATCTTCCTCCGATCGTCGATGGGTTTCGACACTTAGATAAATTTTTGAAAAAATTTCTTCTTTACATCGGCTTCTCCTTCATCTAATAATCATCGATCTACTTCACTAGACCTCGGAAACCTCATCTTCTATCTGTCGGCGATCCCATCCTCTATTCATCGACGATCCCAACAACTAAACGTTTCTGATCGTCGATGATCTCATGCCTTAGAAAAATTTCGGAAACTTTTTCTCCTTTATCTTCCGTCGCGTCGGCTGTCGGAACAACTATCGGATGCGGCATCGACGATCGAGGACTCTACCCGTTGGAAGATTAGTCCATTAGACTTCCGCAACGGTGGGCGCACAAACCACTAATTCTTTCTGCAACTCTTCTTCTCTGTCTTCCGCCGCATCCGCTGTCGGAGCAACTATCCGTCGGGTGGATAGCCCATTAAATAGCCGCAATGACGGACGCATCATCAGCTAATCTTTTCCGATGTTCATCGGCAACTTCATCATCTAAGCATCGGTGACTCAATCAACTAATCATCGTCGATCGTCGATGATTTCACGACTTAGAAAATTTTTCAAAATTTCCTCTTCGCCATCGCTGTCGGCGGTTCAACCCACTATCATTTTGGTTCTTCCACCGACGTTTCGGCGGTCCAAACAGCTAACTGTCGTTGATCAATCTACTAACCTCCGTCGACGTGTCATTGATGATCCCTTCATCTTAGTGGTGTCGATCGCCGATGGTCGGCGTCGGGTGGTCTTTCCGCAAAAAGGGGCCGACATATCGGCGACCTTCGGCTGATCCCCTCCGCAACTGTGGCTTCGAGTTCCATTGTTCTCTGTCGACGACCGACGAACACATAGAAAAATTTCGCAATTTTCCTTCCGCCGTCGAGTGAGCTTCAGACTACACGTTCCGCTGTGTCGCAGGACCTTCCAACTAAGTGATCCGCTGCATCGGAAGAACTTCTCATTAAGTTTTTCGATGAGCTGACAATTCTGGCACTTAGAAAATTTTTGTGAATTTTCTTGTCATTCACCCATTTTCTCCTGGTTTCTTCTGGGCAGTAGGCACACTGCCTCTGTTAACTGTTTCTCATGCCCCTTTGAGCCCTAAATGCTGCAACATAAGCTCTGTCACTGCATCTTCATGGCCCATTCAGGCCCATGCTGCAACCTTTGCTCTGATACCATACTGTAACGTCCCTGACTCTCTGACCGACGAAGAGGACGCTACCAAACCATAAAAAACTTCCGGGCAAATAGCCCTATGAACATGAACAGGCATATAATGCTGAAATAAAAAAGCTTAAAACATAAAACATGCTAAGATGCATAATCCTTCATATACATAGCGGAAGCAAACATACATTCATTCAAGCATACTACATGTTCATCATATTCATTAAACAGTAAATAATAATGTAGAGACGAAATGGTCAAGAATACTTATCTTAAAAAGAATTCGTCCCGCAACCAGCTACGTCGCTGCAACGTTCCACCCAACCATAGGCCAACGTGCTCAGCAATCTCTCAGCAACACTATCACCCCCGAGCTGGTAATGATTCTCCAAGGAATAAGGGTCAAAGCAGGCTTACACATAGCCAAGGTACACAAATCAGCCAAGCCCACACAGTAGGGTTTATCAGGCCGTCAAGGAGCTAGGAAAGGCTAAATGCTAAGTTGGTGGTCTCAATGGAGAGCTAAGGACGCCTACACCAGAGCTAACCTGACTTCTAAGACATCCACACACCCAACACCAGGAATCAGTCCTTTCTCTGCTTCATAGTCCCTCAGGCCCTGACTTCCCTTTCCAATGCTCTTCAAGGGTTGTCGGGAAGAAAGCCAGCAGTCCAACTCTATCTGAGTGGGTCCCAAACACCAGGTTTCTCAAGCATACCCAGCCTCTAATCCAACTCTAAACAGTCCGAAGACCAACCACTGCATACCCGCAGTAAAACAAGCTTTTCACAATTGGGACAGGGGAAACCAAATCCTGAGTCGTTCTTGGCCCTAGCGTGGCCAAACGACTCAATGTCAACCTACAGTAGCTCAAAATGTGAAAGAAACCACAACCACGAATGATGGAGGGAAAACCACAACCACGAATGATGGAGGGAAAACCACGGTAAACCGTCAGATCAGGGAAAGAACCACAGTCCCGGCTCAACAATGAGGTGACAGAAACATTACACAGTCCCAAAACGGGAGAGAAGTCTGATTCTCAATCTTGGATTGGGAAAAACAGGTACGTAGACCACAAAACCGTGAGGATAACACACATGCACACGGTCCGATAATACAAAAGGGAAATTGATCCTCTTCCCAGGACGGGGAAAGAACATAGCCGATCTCACAGTGAAGAACCACGGATACCAGCAATCGGCGAGAGAAGGGAGAACCGAGCAGATCCCTGCCTGCGTGAGATGGTCAAGACCAAAAACCACGAGTGGAAGAGTCGAGAGAGTGGTAACCGTCCCCCTGCCCTCTGCGTGAGAAGAGCGAGCCCGCTGGTGGAGTGTACGTGGGGCAAAGACTGACAGTCCTGCCACACGCATCACTACTCAGCAATAACTACTCCCAGACAACAGAAGTTTAAATGGGTGGCCGACACATGGCAAACTCCCAATGACCCCCACGGGTTAGACAACCCCCCCCCTTAACCTTAGGAATCATGCTCTTTTCATTTAACGTTGCACCGTCGTAGCTGGCTGTAGGTTTATTTTAATTAATGTGCATATTTACATGATGCCAAAACTCTAATGTGCCGGATAGCACGATATACCATCGGCAACGATCTCTATTGCCGAAACATACACAACCAAATCAATGGTGGGGCTTTTGCCTTTAGCTCCACACCACGATTAATTACAATATATACATCATGTACTTTTTAATGCATCCGGGGTCAAAACCGGGACATTACATTTTTGATGGGTAGAATGCTTTTCAATTTGCTACCCTGACTAGTAACATTGACAAATGAAGCTGAGGCATCATCAATGGAAGTTGACGATCTGTGTAGGACTTGAGCGATGACACTAAATTGTAGTGTAGGGGGTAGGTTTAGCCCTATGTTGGTTGCCAAGTCAATTTTTGTTTTGTAGTCTTTTTCTATAATGATTAAATTTGGCTGCTGGAGAGTTGTTATTTGGTGATAATGTACTTTATGAAGTGGGTTGTCGCTCAAGTCAGATTGACAAGTTGGTGTTGGTTGGGGCATTGAATCACGGTATCACCCATTATGGAAAATTCATGCCCACCCAAACGTTTGCTTGTCATATCTAGTATTGGTATATGCCGCAAGGGACTTAAAGTTATTTTATGATTTTAGACTCCTGGACTAAGTTTAGCCCTTGGCTCCAATTTTGTGATGTTTTTAGTTGGGTCAGATTTGTTTGTTCATGTTTACCCTGTTGACTAGTGGTTTATAACACTGAGAACCAGGCCTTCCCTTGGAGCTCAGTAGGTTGTGCATATCCCTTAGCTCTTTGGGTTCTATTGGGAAGAGTTAAAGAGTGATAAAGTGTCATGGAGGATAAGCATATCAACATGTTTCAGCAATTATAATTTCTTTTGCATTTATTCTATTAGTTTCATTGGTGCTTATGCCTACCTATAATTCCTGCATTACAATTAGCTAGATAATAATCAAAAGTTATTTCTTTATTTGAGGATTCTATATAGGCCACGTGTGATCCTTGCTGAACTATTAGTTAGGCTTTTGACAAGGCATTCACTTTCTAGTATCAACCTTCTCCAACTCTTGACATATTTTTATCCTGAATAGATATGTGACATGAAAAGGTGGCAATTGATTATGCTTGTATGATTTCTATTCATACTATTCATGATTCTTTTTAAGTAGACTGATGATGTGCTCATTGTCATGTCTCATTTAAATCTTATATATGCGAAAAACCTCTTAATCTATGAGTGAGTAGTTTTTTTTCACATTACTGGGTTAGGTGGGTATGAGATTGGAGACATCGAGATCTATGGGCATACCAAGTAACAGACATCTGTGCTATTTGCAATTATATATTCATGAATTTTACTAGCTTCTTTTCTTGACTCTGAAAACTCCCGTTTTAAAACATATTTCCAACTCATAAAAAGGATTTAATATCTGTGTTGTTTCTCTTGGCAGTATGGGTGAATTGGAAATAGAGAAGCATATCCAGTTCATAACGTCTGTTGAAAAGGTTTGTTAATGTCCTTTTTTGAACTAGTATTTTATGCTTGAATTGTTTAACTCTAATTCATTACTCATGGAAGCAGAAAAAGGACTTTGATTCAATGGTAATGGAACACTTGAGAATGAATGGGGCATATTGGGGACTGACAGCATTGGATCTCATGGGGAAGCTGGATGCTGTGGATCGAGAAGAAGTTGTTTCTTGGGTCTTGCAATGCCAGCATGAGTGTGGTTCGTTGATTTACTCTGACACATTTTGTGGATATCGTTTTTTGTTATTTGATATTTGTTTTCCAATAAAATCTGGAGCTTCCACTATAACCGTTTATAAAACAAACAAAAATTTGTTTGCAAAGATGTAACTTATCTCATCTGCTGGTTCACTGCAACTTTATGCATATTCTTTTACTCCTTTTGACAGCAATAGTTCTCATGTGTTCTGTCAATCACAACTTCTGTTTTGTGGCCGGGATGCTTCTTTTGTCTGTCCTTCTACAGTGTTTACTTCTCCACAAGGAAGTAACAATCTTCTCCAATGTTTCCTTTGTGATCGTGTTTACTCTCTAGAGTCTAAACACTTCTACATTGCCACTTCATGTCTGTTTTGTCCCATTGACCTATTTTGCTCATCCATGGACATCAATATAACTTCTTTCTTCTTCCTCATCTTTTGTTTAATGGAAATGAAATATTAGTTGTGGTGTTTTGGTTCTTCTGGCTTCATTTCTGTGTCTGGGAATTGTGTATTCATTTGGATCAATATCTGTATTTTTAACATGAACAGTATTTTCAACTATTTATAGAGAACATATGAGGAGCTCAGTTGGCCCTTGAGATTCATTTCCATAACTAGCTAAAACCAAAATTGGGATCCAATGATCCCCAACATATACAAGAGACAGCAAACTGTTTGAAACAAAACAAACATTTAGGTTGAGAAACATAGCAGAGATAGAATTCACACTACAACATGGTTACTAGATTAACCAAACTAAAAAGGAATCCTTTCTAAGGCCCACATTCTAAGCCACCATCGAGGTAGTAAATGGCTAGATCTGATGGATTGAAGGATAAAACCCTGAAATTGAAGTGGGTTCAAGCATACCCAACTGATAGATCTGAAAAATAGACCACCCACCCAAGGAGGGCGTCCCCACGTAGAGAGACTAGTGGTAGATCCCAGGTTAACTGGACTCGGATTTTTAGTGAAATTTGAGATCTAGGGTTTAATTTGTTGAAATCAGCATCAGTAGGCATTCTCCAAGGTCTGAGGTCATAAGTGACCACCCTGAAGCTAGCCAGGGAGACTTGGAGATTAACCAGTTCTGTGAGTCATGGCAAAAGTCAAGGTGAACATACAAGCCTTGTGAGCCAAGACAAAAGTCAGAACGAAAGTGATAATGCCTTCGTAAGTCTTGTGAGGTCATAGCAAAAGTCAAGGCGAACGAACAAGCCTTGTGAGCTACGCCAAAAGTCTAGACAGGAAGCCTTGTGAGCATTTCGCAAAAGCCAAGGCATCTAGCAAAAGTTAGGTTGAATGTAAAATTCCTATGAGCTAGAAACAAACAATCTTCTTTATGCAAATAAATGTATTGATCTAGTGCGTTGGCACGAATAAATTCATCCACCATGAATATGTCTCTTTGAGTCTAAGTCTTAAGTCGATGTTGAGAGCATCTTTCAGTTAAGTCATGACAAGTCGAGTTGTCTTCCCATGCTTTAGTCTCGTGGAGTTTTGAGTTAGTTAACTAAAGAAAATACGAGATCTAAATTAATTTACAATTAATTATTTTAGTTAACTAAAGTAATAAACAACCATGCAAAAGTCTAGTGGAGTTTTTAAGTTAGTTAACTAAAGAAAATTCCAGATCTAAAGTATCTTTTCAGTTAACTGTCTAATCTATTTTTAGAACTCAAAGACTCTTTCAGTTGAGAACTGAAGTAACTTTCAGTTAGCTTTCCGTGTACTTGTCTTTCAGTTACGAACTCAAAGTTTCTGCCAGTTGTAAACTCGAGTATCTAATTTTAGATTTGGTTTGATCTCTTGTGTCTTTCCATGCACCCAAGTTATCTGCGTCAATCTAAAAGAATAATTAAAGTTTTATTTTTAAGTCTCAAGTTAAGTCAAAGTTGCATAACGAGTCCTCTTGGAATG